>OX387667.1:0-71986 GCA_947568875.1 Fissipunctia ypsillon | reverse complement strand
GCCAGCGAGACTAGATGTTCGTTACTGTAGCGGCCGAGCGCTGCCAGCGAGACTAGATGTTCGTTACTGTAGCGGCCGAGCGCTGCCAGCGAGACTAGATGTTCGTTACTGCAGCGGCCGAGCGCTGCCAGCGAGACTAGATGTTCGTTACTGCAGCGGCCGAGCGCTGCCAGCGAGACTAGATGTTCGTTACTGTAGCGGCCGAGCGCTGCCAGCGAGACTAGATGTTCGTTACTGCAGCGGCCGAGCGCTGCCAGCGAGACTAGATGTTCGTTACTGTAGCGGCCGAGCGCTGCCAGCGAGACTAGATGTTCGTTACTGCAGCGGCCGAGCGCTGCCAGCGAGACTAGATGTTCGTTACTGTAGCGGCCGAGCGCTGCCAGCGAGACTAGATGTTCGTTACTGTAGCGGCCGAGCGCTGCCAGCGAGACTAGATGTTCGTTACTGTAGCGGCCGAGCGCTGCGAGACTAGATGTTCGTTACTGTAGCGGCCGAGCGCTGCCAGCGAGACTAGATGTTCGTTACTGTAGCGGCCGAGCGCTGCCAGCGAGACTAGATGTTCGTTACTGTAGCGGCCGAGCGCTGCCAGCGAGACTAGATGTTCGTTACTGTAGCGGCCGAGCGCTGCCAGCGAGACTAGATGTTCGTTACTGTAGCGGCCGAGCGCTGCCAGCGAGACTAGATGTTCGTTACTGTAGCGGCCGAGCGCTGCCAGCGAGACTAGATGTTCGTTACTGTAGCGGCCGAGCGCTGCCAGCGAGACTAGATGTTCGTTACTGTAGCGGCCGAGCGCTGCCAGCGAGACTAGATGTTCGTTACTGTAGCGGCCGAGCGCTGCCAGCGAGACTAGATGTTCGTTACTGTAGCGGCCGAGCGCTGCCAGCGAGACTAGATGTTCGTTACTGTAGCGGCCGAGCGCTGCCAGCGAGACTAGATGTTCGTTACTGTAGCGGCCGAGCGCTGCCAGCGAGACTAGATGTTCGTTACTGTAGCGGCCGAGCGCTGCCAGCGAGACTAGATGTTCGTTACTGTAGCGGCCGAGCGCTGCCAGCGAGACTAGATGTTCGTTACTGCAGCGGCCGAGCGCTGCCAGCGAGACTAGATGTTCGTTACTGTAGCGGCCGAGCGCTGCCAGCGAGACTAGATGTTCGTTACTGCAGCGGCCGAGCGCTGCCAGCGAGACTAGATGTTCGTTACTGCAGCGGCCGAGCGCTGCCAGCGAGACTAGATGTTCGTTACTGTAGCGGCCGAGCGCTGCCAGCGAGACTAGATGTTCGTTACTGTAGCGGCCGAGCGCTGCCAGCGAGACTAGATGTTCGTTACTGTAGCGGCCGAGCGCTGCCAGCGAGACTAGATGTTCGTTACTGTAGCGGCCGAGCGCTGCCAGCGAGACTAGATGTTCGTTACTGTAGCGGCCGAGCGCTGCCAGCGAGACTAGATGTTCGTTACTGCAGCGGCCGAGCGCTGCCAGCGAGACTAGATGTTCGTTACTGCAGCGGCCGAGCGCTGCCAGCGAGACTAGATGTTCGTTACTGTAGCGGCCGAGCGCTGCCAGCGAGACTAGATGTTCGTTACTGCAGCGGCCGAGCGCTGCCAGCGAGACTAGATGTTCGTTACTGTAGCGGCCGAGCGCTGCCAGCGAGACTAGATGTTCGTTACTGTAGCGGCCGAGCGCTGCCAGCGAGACTAGATGTTCGTTACTGTAGCGGCCGAGCGCTGCGAGACTAGATGTTCGTTACTGTAGCGGCCGAGCGCTGCCAGCGAGACTAGATGTTCGTTACTGTAGCGGCCGAGCGCTGCCAGCGAGACTAGATGTTCGTTACTGTAGCGGCCGAGCGCTGCCAGCGAGACTAGATGTTCGTTACTGTAGCGGCCGAGCGCTGCCAGCGAGACTAGATGTTCGTTACTGTAGCGGCCGAGCGCTGCCAGCGAGACTAGATGTTCGTTACTGTAGCGGCCGAGCGCTGCCAGCGAGACTAGATGTTCGTTACTGCAGCGGCCGAGCGCTGCCAGCGAGACTAGATGTTCGTTACTGCAGCGGCCGAGCGCTGCCAGCGAGACTAGATGTTCGTTACTGTAGCGGCCGAGCGCTGCCAGCGAGACTAGATGTTCGTTACTGTAGCGGCCGAGCGCTGCCAGCGAGACTAGATGTTCGTTACTGTAGCGGCCGAGCGCTGCCAGCGAGACTAGATGTTCGTTACTGTAGCGGCCGAGCGCTGCCAGCGAGACTAGATGTTCGTTACTGTAGCGGCCGAGCGCTGCCAGCGAGACTAGATGTTCGTTACTGTAGCGGCCGAGCGCTGCGAGACTAGATGTTCGTTACTGTAGCGGCCGAGCGCTGCCAGCGAGACTAGATGTTCGTTACTGTAGCGGCCGAGCGCTGCCAGCGAGACTAGATGTTCGTTACTGTAGCGGCCGAGCGCTGCCAGCGAGACTAGATGTTCGTTACTGCAGCGGCCGAGCGCTGCCAGCGAGACTAGATGTTCGTTACTGTAGCGGCCGAGCGCTGCCAGCGAGACTAGATGTTCGTTACTGTAGCGGCCGAGCGCTGCCAGCGAGACTAGATGTTCGTTACTGTAGCGGCCGAGCGCTGCGAGACTAGATGTTCGTTACTGTAGCGGCCGAGCGCTGCCAGCGAGACTAGATGTTCGTTACTGTAGCGGCCGAGCGCTGCCAGCGAGACTAGATGTTCGTTACTGTAGCGGCCGAGCGCTGCCAGCGAGACTAGATGTTCGTTACTGTAGCGGCCGAGCGCTGCCAGCGAGACTAGATGTTCGTTACTGTAGCGGCCGAGCGCTGCCAGCGAGACTAGATGTTCGTTACTGTAGCGGCCGAGCGCTGCCAGCGAGACTAGATGTTCGTTACTGTAGCGGCCGAGCGCTGCCAGCGAGACTAGATGTTCGTTACTGTAGCGGCCGAGCGCTGCCAGCGAGACTAGATGTTCGTTACTGTAGCGGCCGAGCGCTGCCAGCGAGACTAGATGTTCGTTACTGTAGCGGCCGAGCGCTGCCAGCGAGACTAGATGTTCGTTACTGCAGCGGCCGAGCGCTGCCAGCGAGACTAGATGTTCGTTACTGTAGCGGCCGAGCGCTGCGAGACTAGATGTTCGTTACTGTAGCGGCCGAGCGCTGCCAGCGAGACTAGATGTTCGTTACTGTAGCGGCCGAGCGCTGCCAGCGAGACTAGATGTTCGTTACTGCAGCGGCCGAGCGCTGCCAGCGAGACTAGATGTTCGTTACTGTAGCGGCCGAGCGCTGCCAGCGAGACTAGATGTTCGTTACTGTAGCGGCCGAGCGCTGCCAGCGAGACTAGATGTTCGTTACTGTAGCGGCCGAGCGCTGCCAGCGAGACTAGATGTTCGTTACTGTAGCGGCCGAGCGCTGCGAGACTAGATGTTCGTTACTGTAGCGGCCGAGCGCTGCCAGCGAGACTAGATGTTCGTTACTGTAGCGGCCGAGCGCTGCCAGCGAGACTAGATGTTCGTTACTGTAGCGGCCGAGCGCTGCCAGCGAGACTAGATGTTCGTTACTGCAGCGGCCGAGCGCTGCCAGCGAGACTAGATGTTCGTTACTGTAGCGGCCGAGCGCTGCCAGCGAGACTAGATGTTCGTTACTGTAGCGGCCGAGCGCTGCCAGCGAGACTAGATGTTCGTTACTGTAGCGGCCGAGCGCTGCCAGCGAGACTAGATGTTCGTTACTGTAGCGGCCGAGCGCTGCCAGCGAGACTAGATGTTCGTTACTGTAGCGGCCGAGCGCTGCCAGCGAGACTAGATGTTCGTTACTGTAGCGGCCGAGCGCTGCCAGCGAGACTAGATGTTCGTTACTGTAGCGGCCGAGCGCTGCGAGACTAGATGTTCGTTACTGTAGCGGCCGAGCGCTGCCAGCGAGACTAGATGTTCGTTACTGTAGCGGCCGAGCGCTGCCAGCGAGACTAGATGTTCGTTACTGTAGCGGCCGAGCGCTGCCAGCGAGACTAGATGTTCGTTACTGTAGCGGCCGAGCGCTGCCAGCGAGACTAGATGTTCGTTACTGTAGCGGCCGAGCGCTGCCAGCGAGACTAGATGTTCGTTACTGTAGCGGCCGAGCGCTGCCAGCGAGACTAGATGTTCGTTACTGTAGCGGCCGAGCGCTGCCAGCGAGACTAGATGTTCGTTACTGTAGCGGCCGAGCGCTGCCAGCGAGACTAGATGTTCGTTACTGTAGCGGCCGAGCGCTGCCAGCGAGACTAGATGTTCGTTACTGTAGCGGCCGAGCGCTGCGAGACTAGATGTTCGTTACTGTAGCGGCCGAGCGCTGCCAGCGAGACTAGATGTTCGTTACTGTAGCGGCCGAGCGCTGCCAGCGAGACTAGATGTTCGTTACTGTAGCGGCCGAGCGCTGCCAGCGAGACTAGATGTTCGTTACTGTAGCGGCCGAGCGCTGCGAGACTAGATGTTCGTTACTGTAGCGGCCGAGCGCTGCCAGCGAGACTAGATGTTCGTTACTGTAGCGGCCGAGCGCTGCCAGCGAGACTAGATGTTCGTTACTGTAGCGGCCGAGCGCTGCCAGCGAGACTAGATGTTCGTTACTGTAGCGGCCGAGCGCTGCGAGACTAGATGTTCGTTACTGTAGCGGCCGAGCGCTGCCAGCGAGACTAGATGTTCGTTACTGTAGCGGCCGAGCGCTGCGAGACTAGATGTTCGTTACTGTAGCGGCCGAGCGCTGCCAGCGAGACTAGATGTTCGTTACTGTAGCGGCCGAGCGCTGCGAGACTAGATGTTCGTTACTGTAGCGGCCGAGCGCTGCCAGCGAGACTAGATGTTCGTTACTGTAGCGGCCGAGCGCTGCCAGCGAGACTAGATGTTCGTTACTGTAGCGGCCGAGCGCTGCCAGCGAGACTAGATGTTCGTTACTGTAGCGGCCGAGCGCTGCCAGCGAGACTAGATGTTCGTTACTGTAGCGGCCGAGCGCTGCGAGACTAGATGTTCGTTAGTGTAGCGGCCGAGCGCTGCGAGACTAGATGTTCGTTACTGTAGCGGCCGAGCGCTGCCAGCGAGACTAGATGTTCGTTACTGTAGCGGCCGAGCGCTGCCAGCGAGACTAGATGTTCGTTACTGTAGCGGCCGAGCGCTGCCAGCGAGACTAGATGTTCGTTACTGTAGCGGCCGAGCGCTGCCAGCGAGACTAGATGTTCGTTACTGTAGCGGCCGAGCGCTGCCAGCGAGACTAGATGTTCGTTAGTGTAGCGGCCGAGCGCTGCGAGACTAGATGTTCGTTACTGTAGCGGCCGAGCGCTGCGAGACTAGATGTTCGTTACTGTAGCGGCCGAGCGCTGCGAGACTAGATGTTCGTTACTGTAGCGGCCGAGCGCTGCCAGCGAGACTAGATGTTCGTTAGTGTAGCGGCCGAGCGCTGCCAGCGAGACTAGATGTTCGTTACTGTAGCGGCCGAGCGCTGCCAGCGAGACTAGATGTTCGTTACTGTAGCGGCCGAGCGCTGCCAGCGAGACTAGATGTTCGTTACTGTAGCGGCCGAGCGCTGCCAGCGAGACTAGATGTTCGTTACTGTAGCGGCCGAGCGCTGCCAGCGAGACTAGATGTTCGTTACTGCAGCGGCCGAGCGCTGCCAGCGAGACTAGATGTTCGTTACTGTAGCGGCCGAGCGCTGCCAGCGAGACTAGATGTTCGTTACTGTAGCGGCCGAGCGCTGCCAGCGAGACTAGATGTTCGTTACTGTAGCGGCCGAGCGCTGCCAGCGAGACTAGATGTTCGTTACTGTAGCGGCCGAGCGCTGCCAGCGAGACTAGATGTTCGTTACTGTAGCGGCCGAGCGCTGCCAGCGAGACTAGATGTTCGTTACTGTAGCGGCCGAGCGCTGCCAGCGAGACTAGATGTTCGTTACTGTAGCGGCCGAGCGCTGCCAGCGAGACTAGATGTTCGTTACTGTAGCGGCCGAGCGCTGCCAGCGAGACTAGATGTTCGTTACTGTAGCGGCCGAGCGCTGCCAGCGAGACTAGATGTTCGTTACTGTAGCGGCCGAGCGCTGCCAGCGAGACTAGATGTTCGTTACTGTAGCGGCCGAGCGCTGCCAGCGAGACTAGATGTTCGTTACTGTAGCGGCCGAGCGCTGCCAGCGAGACTAGATGTTCGTTACTGTAGCGGCCGAGCGCTGCCAGCGAGACTAGATGTTCGTTACTGTAGCGGCCGAGCGCTGCCAGCGAGACTAGATGTTCGTTACTGTAGCGGCCGAGCGCTGCCAGCGAGACTAGATGTTCGTTACTGTAGCGGCCGAGCGCTGCGAGACTAGATGTTCGTTACTGTAGCGGCCGAGCGCTGCCAGCGAGACTAGATGTTCGTTACTGTAGCGGCCGAGCGCTGCGAGACTAGATGTTCGTTACTGTAGCGGCCGAGCGCTGCCAGCGAGACTAGATGTTCGTTACTGTAGCGGCCGAGCGCTGCCAGCGAGACTAGATGTTCGTTACTGTAGCGGCCGAGCGCTGCCAGCGAGACTAGATGTTCGTTACTGTAGCGGCCGAGCGCTGCCAGCGAGACTAGATGTTCGTTACTGTAGCGGCCGAGCGCTGCCAGCGAGACTAGATGTTCGTTACTGTAGCGGCCGAGCGCTGCCAGCGAGACTAGATGTTCGTTTCTCCCTTGTTATATAGGGTCAATCGTGAGGATGAAGGTGGCTCAGCAAAGCGTCGCGCATGTAGGTAAACCATCGTATCCACACAGGAGCGCCGCCGAGTGTGCCGCCGTGCCGGCCGAGTGTGCCGCCGTGCCGGCCGAGTGCGCAGTGTGCCGCCGTGCCGGCCGAGTGCGCAGTGTGCCGCCGTGCCGGCCGAGTGTGCCGCTGTGCCGGCCGAGTGTGTCGCCGTGCCGGCCGAGTGTGCCGCCGTGCCGGCCGAGTGTGCCAAGTGTGCCGCCGTGCCGGCCGAGTGTGCCGAGTGTGCCGCCGTGCCGGCCGAGTGTGCCAAGTGTGCCGCCGTGCCGGTCGAGTGTGCCGAGTGTGCCGCCGTGCCAGCCGAGTGTGCCGAGTGTGCCGCCGTGCCGGCCGAATGTGCCGAGTGTGCCGCCGTGCCGGTCGAGTGTGCCGAGTGTGCCGCCGTGCCGGTCGAGTGTGCCGAGTGTGCCGCTGTGCCGGCCGATGGCGGGTGAGGTGCAATTAAAAACAAACTGTAAGTTTACTGATCTTTTTATTCTTATAACAGGTCGCTTTGAGCTTCCACTTGTACGACTGATCACTGATCATAGTTCTAGGAGGCGCGCGGCCAGTCGAGCTCGACGGCGGCCACGTCGAGCGCCAGGATGTCCGCCTGCGCGCCGAGCGCGTCGGCCAGGCGCGGGCGCGTGCGGCCCAGCTCGCCGTGCGCCCACTCCTTCACGTAGGTGCCCGCCTCTGTGCGCACGCGCACCACCATCAGCGCCGGGTGCTCTGTGGAGCGAGAGCGGCCTAGTACTGCACATCGTTCACACAGTTCGATGGGTGGACTGTCACTGTGTGAACGATGAGATGGCTAAAGAGGGGATGGCTATGGTGATTATTCTATCAGTTGTAGTGCCATCGTAACCGTACAAAATATAAATTGGTCTCGTTATTATGTGAATCTAGTCCGTCCGTTGGGGTGTATGCCCAACAGTGAAAATGTTATGTACTTGTTATGTAAACTTGTTATGTAAACTTGTTAGGTATGTTATGTTACGAGTATGTAAATGAGTAGACGAACGGTTCCCTTGATGGAGTTATTGCTACTGAATATAATTACACAATTGTTACACTTAAATGTTATGTTAGAGGAATGCACAGCTAAACAATATTGATGATTGTGCATAAATGAGTGTGGCGTACAAACTATCACAAAGGTCAATGTACAGCGTAGCTCGTACAGTCATGTACCATGAGAGAAACGAACATCTTTACATCGTGAAAAAAAATCCCGTGCACTCGATGACCACATCTGTTAGCAAGCGTTACTGCAGCGGCCGAGCGCTGCCAGCGAGACTAGTGCTTAAGGTGAGATGTTCATTTCTCCGATAGTCCATACCTAAGTATTGCAAATATTATCAACTGTTAATTAGTGCTGTAATTATTATTCTTAATTAATAATAATTATTCTTGATCTGATCTTACTATACAGGGTGTCCGGTAAAGAATGGATAACCTTGAAATCGCATATAACAGACCTTATGGCTGTTCTAAAAAAAATACAAAAAAAAATACAAAAAAAAATACAAAAAAAAATATATCCCAAGTAATAACTAAGATTTTTTTGAAAAAGAATACTAAGTTTTATTACATTTTTCATCACCACAACCACAAAAGAATGAATTCCATCGGTTATCTGTTGTTATAATATTGTACGTTGACTATGCCGCCGACAGAGAGGCAATAAATAATGTGACTAGAAATTACACAGAATTATATTCTAAAAAAATTATATCCTAGGTACTTACTACTTGGGATATACATTTTTTTTGTATTTTTTTTAGAACGGCCATAGGGTCTATTATATGCTATCGCAAGGTTATCCATTAATTACCGGACACCCTGTATATCCCGTGATAGTGTGGAGGTCGAGGCTTTTTAAACATTAAGACCCTCCACAATCGCGAGATATGCAGTCTCAGGGAATATTTCCTTGTAGCCGACGACGTGGGAATGCATCGAGATGTGGTCGCGGTGGACAAGGGCCTCACCCCGCTCTCCTTGGCTAAAGAGAACTGGCGCAAGCCTGTAGTGCTTGACACTAACGATCGCCTGGAGGTATGGCAGAGTAAGGAGCTTCACGGACGCTTTTTCCGGGCCCTACATGAACCCGATGTAGATTTTCTAGCGTCCGTAGCCTGGCTGCGTTTTGGTGATCTCTTTAATCTCTTTAGGGAAACCGAAGGTTTTGTCTGTGCAATTATGGACGAAGTTATCATGACGAACAATTATCAGAGATTTATTGTGAAGGACGGCACGGTTGACATCTGTCGGGCATGCCACCGTCCGGGAGAATCAATCCGACACATTATTTTCGGGTGTTCTCGCCTAGCTAACGAAGAGTACTTGCATAGACACCACCTTGTAGCCAGGATTATCCATCAGCAACTTGCTCTGAAATACAGTCTTGTGGAATCGAAAGTGCCGTACTACAGGTATGTGCCCGACCCAGTTCCCGAGAATGGAAATATCACATTGTACTGGGATCGATCCATCATCACTGACAGGACTATTGTTGCCAATAAGCCTGATATAGTGGTGGTGGATCGAATAGAGCGGCGCGCAACGATTATTGACGTAACTGTCCCGCATGACGGGAACCTCGTGAAAGCCGAGAAAGATAAACAAATCAAGTATCTTGACTTGGCCCGCGAGGTTGTCGACATGTGGGATGTGGACTCAGCGATCATTGTGCCGATAGTCGTATCAGCCAATGGCTTAATTGCCAAGAGCCTCGACCAACACCTAAGGAGGCTCTCGTTGGGCAGCTGGATTAAGGGCTTGATTCAGAAAGCGGTATTCTGGACACGGCTCGCATTGTTAGGAGGTTCCTCTCTCTGGAGCCCTGACCGCCGCGCGCCGGTAGCTTGACCCTGTTCCCGATACCGGTGGGTTACAATTTTTTATATTTTAAAATGTTTTTATACTTTTTATATTCTAATATTTAAAAATATAATTGATATGTATTAGTGATCATATGGATCTATACGTACTACGATATGAAATAAAATATTTATTATTATTAGTACGTAGACGTACCCGGCACGGCCCGCGCACTGAGGTCGAAGATGCGGCGCGTGCGCGTAAGGAGCGGGCGGCGGTGCAGCACGCGGATGGGCGTACGCTGGCGCAGCAGCACGCGAGCGGCGTCATGCGCAGGCGTGTTGCGGTACGCGTTGATACGCGCGATGTCGCGCGCCGTCACCACCACGCCCGTGTCGCGCGCCGTCACCACCACGCCCGTGTCGCGCGCCGTCACCACCACGCCCGTGTCGCCGTTGGCCTGGCGAGTCACCGGGAGAAGCTATGAGTTATACTGTCACAAGTGAAAAATTATAAATTCAAAAATGTTTTTATTTTTAATGTCTTATAGAAGATTTAATTTCAATAACGCAAAACCTCTTAACGCTTTGAAGGACACTATACGGCTATAGCAGTACTTATAACAATAAAACTTCTATTTTGTCTCGTTTGCGTCCCGCGAAGTGTCAAGGGGTCATTGTACTCATCATTATGAACTACTCTTACTATGGGACCAAACCTGAAATTGCAAAAAAAAATAATCCCTACATTTTTATGTCCGCACGAGCACTATGCCCGCACGAGCACTATGCCCGCACGAGCACTATGTCCGCACGAGCACTTTGCTCGCGACTTTGTCCGCGTGGTTTTTGTACTTTCCTCTAAAAAATTAACGCCCCCTCCACCCCATTTGAAAGGCTTTTTTAGAAAAGTAATGTTTACAATCTTTATAATTTATTAGGATAAATAAGTATTCGGGCCAATTTTTAAGTTTATAGATCCAAGGAATAAGATTTTACAAATAAACTGTGTCCTCCTTTTTCATCACAACACCTAGGGCTTGTTTTTTTTTTTAAAGCGTTTGAAACCATTCCATTTTATGACTTAAACATTATTTCTACCCATTTTCGAGTTAATTGAAGCAAGCCGTAAAATCCATCCCTTACACTTTATCACCATTTCCCTCCCCGTTAGGAGTTCATTTTTGAAGAACCCTGAAACTTGTACTTTTCTATTTTTGGTTTTATGTATTAGTACCGAGTTTAGAGTTAATGTGACAGCGCGTTAAAAATTCTCCTTACTAACTTTGACACCCCTTAAATCCTCTGTGAGTGGTTGGATCAGTGGGTCGTCTTAGGGGAGTGTATTAACCAAAGAAATAAGACTTTTCATATAAACTGGATCCCCTTTCTCACCACCACAGGGGTGGAATATGGAAAAATGGGGCGTGGCCTGCTTTGAATGCGCTCTTCTGTCAGTGGGGTGGCGTTGGTGTCTGTGGTTTGCTGCTACAGTCATCCTTTTATATTTAGGTTCGCCTCTTTTGTTTCTGTAATTTGCGGTTAAATCTAATTCATAAACTGGCACACTGCGACTTGTCTAGCATAGTTTCTTGATTAAAAAAATAGCCTAATTTATATACCTGCAACCAATTTAATTTTATAATACAATTAATTAATTAATTAATTAATATCTAATAAATAGTAATGTAATTTATAATCACGATGCACGAATCTAAGTATAATTTATTATTCCTCACTTACTATTTTGTCTTTGATCTATGGTTTGATCTCTTATCAGTCACCGCGGTTTGTCATCTACACCATCTAACATTTTCACAAACATTGTACACTAGAAAAGCAATTCCCACAAAGTCACCCAATACATCCTTCGTTATTGACATAATCCCATCTTACAACATTCATTACGCAATGCGCCATGTTATACTTACTACATAAAAGATAGCTTGATCTCTGCGACATATGTCAAACTGACATTCCTAGGGTTGTCAGGATATAAAAAATTGTCGATAGAAATTATCGACGTTTCTTATTATTATCGATGGTAATGTAACATATATTTTAATTTAATTTAATTACAAACGTTAGTAAATTAAACGAATGTTTTAATATAAAATACATTTATTCTCTTAAAGGAGTACACCCCAAATCCATATCTGAATCAGTTTCTGAATCGCTAGAGCAATCTTGTTTTATTATAAACTCTTTCGCAAATAACGCGGCGTGTCTTCTCCCGAAACCCAAGGATGGGACGTTGACGGATGGAATGTTACATGAGTAGGTGAGAAATTATATTTTATTTACTCACTATTACTTTAGATCAAATATGTACAAATGTAAATAATGTTATGGTCTTAAAATATACAATAAAATAAAAAGATAAATTAACTTTAAATTAAGTTTTATTTAAAATATCGATAGTTTATAGTTTGTGGTCACGATGATTCATCGCCCATCACTAATTAGGTCGGCATGCCCATAAAGTATGACATTGACAGGTACTGACTGTACTATTATAAAATTCAGGACCTCATAGGCGTGATTTTACTGACAGCTGTCGCAGAGATCAAGCTATTTTTTATGAAGTATAATTAATTTATGTAACCAGTATGTCAAAAAATAGTCAAACAAATAGTTTTTTGACAGCTGCGCGCACAGATAACACAAATCCTGCGGCGCGCGGCGTGTGAGTCGATGCCGATGGAACGTAATGTTGCCATTCTTAATATTGCACTTATTTAAACATTTTAGATTTAGATATTGTGTTTATTTTGTTTCTTTTTTAAATTACATTGCATGCTGCACCGGCTGACGTCATCGCGTCAACGCCGGCTGTCGCTGAAAACCAGCGCTGGGGCTCTGTCTCGCATAGGGTTGCAGCATTATGCTGAGCGATGGCCGTTTTGCGTGGATGTGACGCATATTTTCCCCCAACTTGTTTCTTTTTGTGTTTGTGTTCTTTTTTTTGCGTCATGTTTGCCGCAAATAAACGTATTTTCTTTCTTTTCTTTCAAAAATCATTTCGGATTATTTCATAACTTCAATCAAAGATGTTAATACCGTTTTTGAGTTAATCAAGCTACGCAGTAAACTTCTCTCCTTAAAAATCTAATTACCCCTTTTTGCACCGTCAGTTGTTTTGTTTCCAAATTAATTATGACTTAACTTTGATTGTTATTTTTATATATCGTGTTTATTATTTTATATAATCGTATATTTCTTGATTGAGGCATAGTTTACGAATGGTTATGTAAATCAAGTTAAATAATTGTCACTTAAATATGTACTTATTATAATTATATTCACATATTGTCATGGTCCTATTCATATTCCTATTTTTATTGCGCTAGCTATAGACTCCAAGCTGGACTAAACTTAAACTTTTGATAAAATACAATAAAAATGTTTAGTAATTTAAAAAAAAATGTTTCGCACCTCTGGCCTTATAATGCAATATATGAAAAATTGCAAATAATTCGTAGATTGACTCCCTGAAAAATAATTAGGGCCAATTGTGCGAGACCGGAGATATGTCTTTTTATTCTGTCAGTGTTCGCGTATTCAATTTAAAAATTTGTTTAGAAATTTGCCAATAGATGGCGTTGTTAGAAGAGCGACGTTTTCTGAATGGCGGTGTTCAGATCGCCAAGCGTTGAACTAGGTCAAAGTTTGTAATTTTCATTTTGTGTGAGCATCAAGTACTGTGACTGTTTATATTATACGCGCTTAATATAATCCAGTGTTTGATTGACCACCCTCTCCCAGTCGACCTGCGTTCATGGTCCTTCGAGACGGATTGGTTCGGGAGTGTTTGTGGTGGTTCCGGTGGTGGTAGAATCTTACCACCCTTCGCGTCATTACTGGGCAGTGGATCGCTGTCCAGAGCAAACCCTCCCTCGGCGGGCACCAAGTGCGGTGTCCGGGATTGGGAGGCATCAGTGCCAGTGCATCAGTGTTGCCGGGAGCCGAGTGCAGGGAGCAGCCTGGAGCTAGGAGCAGTCAGTGGAGCGTGGTGCAGCGCTACTGGCAGCTACAGCCAGAGGAACGGAGCGAGGGGAGGTGACGTGCGAGCGCGACAGAGGGCGCCACTTGTGGTGCAGTACAGCGCGCCGATACGGTGCAGCAGTGTATGTGTGAGTGAAGTGTTGGTGCGTAAACCGTGAGTACAATTTCAACCTTATTTACAAAGAAGAGTTCAGCCATAACGTTTCAAGAAAGTGCATTGAAATCTGAACTTTAAATCTATTAGAAAATAAACTTAGTCTGTTGTAAAAAATATTTGGACTTGTACTAATTTTAGTGAAAATTGGATCCGACGGGGAATCTATGCCCGATTTTGGACCAGCAATTAGTGCAAAAACACTTGGAAATTTTGCGAATTTGTATCTTGTTTTTATTTTGCTTATGTTTGTTTGTCTTAATATTTTGGACTTGTAATAATTTTAGTGAAAATTGGTTCCGACGGAAAACAATGCCCGATTTCGGACCAAACAATTAGTGCAAAACACTTAGAAAATTTTCGATTTTGTGTGACTAATCTTGTTTTAATTTGCTTGTGTTTGTTTATTTTGAAATATTTGTGCCAGAATGGAATATTTGTTCAACATTCAAGATGACATTTACACTAAAATGAGTAAGGCAAAGTCTAATGTAAAGAAGGCTCCTAAAGAAAGGTTAACCCAAGCATATTTAGAGACACGGCTTGAAAATTTAGAACAATTGTGGAAAACGTTCACGGCTACTCATACTGAGATTTTAAGTAAAGTTAAAAAGGTTGAATTGTCTAACTCGAGTTATATAAAAGATTGTCTCTATGATGAAGTTGAGGAATTTTATGTAGATTTTAAAAGTGAGTTAAAAGATTTATTGGATAAAGGCCATTCAACTACGTTAAACATGGATACTAAGTCTATTTGTCAGGACCAAAAAGGTCGAGTCAAGTTGCCAGAAATTAAAATTCCCTCATTTTCGGGGAAATATTCAGAGTGGCAAACCTTTAGAGATTTGTTTGTAGGATTAGTACATGAAAATTCGTCTCTTGATGACGCACAGCGGTTTTTTTATTTGAAAGCTCATTTAAGTGGGGAGGCTGAGCAACTACTAAGAAATATTCCAGTAACTTCAGAAAACTATAAAATTGCATGGGCTAAATTAGATAAAATGTACAATAATAAAAAGTTTCTCGCAAACGGTATTATGAAAAGATTGCTTAGTCAAAGGTCTTTGTCCTATGAATCGGCAAACGAGATAAAGAGGCTCATTACGACTACCTCTGAATGTTTGGAATCGTTAAGCAATTTAGGAGTGCAGGTTTCTTCCTGGGATCTGATTGTCATACACATAATTAGCGGAAAACTAGACAAAGAGACCAGAAAATATTGGGAGCTCAAAGTTGCGTCAGATTCAAGTAATGAGTTACCTACATTTATACAGTTTTCGGATTTTTTAACTAGTCGCTTTAGAGGTTTGGAAAATTTAGATAAATCAGAAAACAGGGAAAAACCTACACATCAGAAGGGAACTCACTCATTCCATGTTTCGAAAGACAAAAAGTCAGTGTCATGTGAATTTTGCTCAGCTGACCATAAGATTACGTCCTGCCCAAAATTTTGTAAAGAGACAGCTGAAGTTAGACGTAGTTTTGCTATGGAACATAATTTGTGTTTTGTTTGCCTATACAACAACCACTCTGCCAGACACTGTAAAAACACTCTCAGATGCCAGGTGTGTAAACGCCGCCACAATTCTTTATTACACCCAACAGGTGTTTCTGGGTCGGTAATTGGTGAGGGTAATAGAGCTGCTCACGAGGAAATCTCATCAGCCGTTGCAACGGTGGTGAAGGAAGATAGTAAAATTAATAATAGGGAAATAGCCGCGCAAGCGGAGGGGTCAAGTAAACCACTAGTCGCATGTTTCTCGTCGGGAACTGGTCGCAAAACTGTTTTATTAACGACCGCGTTAGTAAAGGCGAAGTCGAGGGATGGGAGCTATCGAGTAGTAAGGGCATTGCTTGATCAAGGGTCGCAAGGTTCGTTTGTTACGGAATCTACGGTCCAATTTTTAGGATTACACAAAACGCCATCCAGACAAACGGTGATAGGCGTAGGGGGCGAAAAAGGTGCGACGGCTAAGTCAACCGTTGTACTGCAATTGAGGTCAAGATTAGATCCGACTGTCCAAATAAATGTGAATGCGTTCGTCCTAAAATCAGTCACGGCGCTTCTCCCAGCTACAAAGGTAACTCGGGTGGAATGGGTAGATTTGGGCGATGGAGATTTAGCTGATCCCGAATACGACAGGCCTAATAAAATAGATGTTTTACTAGGTGCTGAAGTATATAGTCAAGTGATTCAGAAAGGCATTAAAAGGAATGTTAGTGGAACTCTTCTAGCGCAAGATACCACATTAGGTTGGATACTGTCAGGAACCTTTGAAGTGGATCAAACTAGTAATCCGTCACCTATAGTCGTGATGCATTTAAGCCTGGAGACAGATAATCTGCTTACAAGATTCTGGGAACTAGAAGCAGAACCATCCGGGGAGAAACTGTTAACGGAAGAGGAAAATAAATGCGAAGCTTTATACACAGCTACTACTGAACGTGACGAGAGTGGTCGTTATATAGTAAGACTACCATTGCGTAATGTAGACCCGGTCAGCATGGTGGGAGATTCAAAGGGAATCGCTGAAAAAAGGTTAAGATCATTAGAAGGTAAATTCAGAAAAAACAGCAAATTCAAGGAAGATTATACAAGAGTTCTTGAAGAATATTTGGAGATGAAACACATGAGAAAGGTTACAGATGAAAATAACACTCAATGTGAAAGAGCGATCTACTTACCTCATCACGCCGTTATTAGAGAGGATAAAGAAACGACAAAGGTTCGTGTCGTATTTGACGCTTCCTGTAAGGGAACCAGTGGCATGTCACTCAATGATAATATGTTAACCGGTCCTACGTTGCAGCCGGAACTGAGGCACACGATTATGCGTTGGAGAACTCATCGAATATGCCTTGTAGCGGACATTATCAAGATGTACCGGCAAGTGTTAGTAAACAAAAAGGATACAATGTTACAAAGGATCCTCTGGAGAGACAATCCTGAAAAAGAAATAGAAGTATATGAGTTGGAAACAGTTACCTTCGGAACAGCAGCGGCACCATATCTAGCTGTACGGTCACTTCAACAGTTAGCACAGGATGAGTGCCAGGATCAACCAGAAATCGCAAAGGTCATTTTAAACGATTTCTACATGGATGATTTAATGAATGGCGCGGAAAATGAAGAAACTTGTTTTAATATATATACAGAGTTGTCAGAGGTGTTGGCTAAAGGAGGGTTTCCATTACAAAAATGGAGGAGCAATAGCCAAAAATTATTAAATAGCATTAGGGGTGAGAATGATGAAGCATTACGGATAAAATTAGATGATTTATCAAAAATATTAGGACTTACCTGGAACTCACGCGACGATCGCTTTCAATACTCTCTGGAGCTTAAGCCGGTATCAGGACCTATAACAAAAAGAAAAATAATATCCGATATTGCACGATTATTTGATCCGTTGGGTTGGTTAGCGCCAAGTATAATCATAGCAAAGGTGTTGATTCAAAAGCTTTGGTTAGCAGGGTTGCAATGGGACGAAGAAGTTCCAAAGAACTTATTAAAGGAATGGTATACTTACCGTAATAATTTGGCTTCTATCACAAACCTGAAGATCCCACGATGGCTGAAAATACATTCCAATAATGTGACGACTGAACTGCATGGATTTTCAGATGCCTCGAGAGTGGCGTATGCAGCAGTTGTCTATGTGAGAGTCGTAGATCAGATCGGTAATATCCATGTAGCGTTAGTAACAGCAAAGACGAAGGTTGCCCCCATAAAGCAAGTGTGCATTCCACGTTTGGAGCTGTGTGGTGCGGTGCTCTTAAGTAGTTTGATGGTTGAAGTCGGCAAGATTATGGATATACCAAAAAGTGACTGGCACATGTGGACGGACAGTGAAGTGGTCTTGGCGTGGCTTAACAGTCACCCAAGCCGTTGGAAAACCTTCATTGCCAACAGAGTCTCCCACATTTTGACCATCACAGAAGCCCAACACTGGTGTCATGTACCATCAAAACAGAATCCCGCAGACTGTGCATCCCGTGGTGTTTCTCCTGCAGATGTGGTTAGCACATCTATATGGTGGGATGGTCCAGAGTTTTTAAGACAACCAGTAGTGGAATATAAAAAACCAAAGTGTAACAATACTCATATGGAAGAAGTAAAGGCGCACACATCTACTATTGAAGTTGGATTCTGGAATAGGTATTCAACATTGTTTAAGTTAGTACGGGTAGTTGCTTACTGCCGTCGATTTTTAACACTTTTAAAGGAACGGTCTGCTAGGTGTAAAACAAAATATTTAGGTAACAAGGAAATCGAAGAAGCTCTCAATATTTGTATAAGAAGAAGTCAAGAAGAAGGGTTTTCTGAAGAATTAAATAACTTAAGAAATAATAAGCCCTTGGAGAACAAGAAAGTAAATTTAAAATCATTAAACCTATTCCTCGATTCCAACGGGTTAATCAGAGTTGGAGGCAGATTGGAGATGTCGCAGCTTAGTTACGATCGTGTGCATCCCATTCTTATTCCAAAGGAGTCATTTTTGACAAACCTTTTGGTATCGGATGCGCATAGTAAAACAATGCATGGTGGTCCGCAGCTTATGGTAACATACTTGCGTTCAAAATATTGGGTAATCGGAATTAAGTTGATCGCAAAAAAGTATGTAAGGAATTGCGTCAGATGCATCCGTTACGCGGCCACCTCCAAATCGCAACTAATGGGTCAATTGCCAACCGCACGCGTTACGCCGAATAAACCTTTTTTGAGTAGCGGTGTAGATTATGCGGGTCCTATAAGTATTAGAACGTCAAAGGGTCGGGGTAATAAGGCTTACAAGGGCTATATAGCTTTGTTTATCTGTATGGCCACTAGGGCGGTGCATCTAGAAGCTGTAATCGAATTGAGTACGAAAGGTTTCCTGGCTGCTTTCAAGCGTTTTGTAGCTAGACGTGGTCGATGTGCGCAACTATACAGTGACAACGGAACCAATTTTGTAGGGGCAGCGAAAGAGTTACTTTATTTGTACAATGAAGAAAGGTCAGGAATAAATTCCGAGTTAGCAGAGGAGTTAGGTAATAATGGCACGGAGTGGCATTTTATTCCCCCTCAGTCCCCCAATTTTGGAGGTCTTTGGGAAGCAGGGATAAAATCCACAAAGCATCACCTTAAGAGGGTTATTGGCAATTCAACTCTGACCTTTGAGGAGATCACCACAGTATTGTCGCAAATTGAGGCATGCCTCAATTCTAGGCCATTGTCATATAGGGAGGATCAAGATAAATTAGTAATCTTGACTCCTGGCCATTTTTTAGTAGGGGAACCCCTTGTTTTGCCACCAGATTCAAATTATGAAAGGGCAAATGTTAGTACCTTAAGGCGATGGCAACTGCAACAGCGTATGATGCAGGAGTTTTGGCGACGATGGTCGCACGATTATCTGCACCAATTTTTGCAACGTCATAAATGGCAAAATAAAATTCCGGAACCATCTGTCGGTGACGTAGTGTTAATTAAGGAGGACAATTTGCCCCCTGGCAGGTGGTTGTTAGGCAAGATAATTTTAAAACACCCCGGATCTGATGGGGTTACCCGGGTGGTAACACTTCGGACCACGTCATCTACGATAAAGAGGCCTACCTCAAAATTATGTTTGTTGCCAATAACAGAATAAAGTAAGGATTTTTATTATTTCAAAATGTAAACAATATATGTAATAAGATTTACATGGTTGCTAGTTTTAGTTAGTTTTAAGGAATACAATGGTTAGTTATAAGTTTACTCAAAAGGTTTTTTTAAATTTGTTAGTAAAAAGTTCAACATCGAATAAGTGGTTTAAAATTGTTTTAATTATTATTGGTCATTAAGTTTGTACATCAAATTCATATTTTTTCATAGTTTGTCAACATGGTGTTCTGAGTCAGATTTGAAGGACATTCGCCATAATGTCCTTGGTGGGCGGAATGTTCGCGTATTCAATTTAAAAATTTGTTTAGAAATTTGCCAATAGATGGCGTTGTTAGAAGAGCGACGTTTTCTGAATGGCGGTGTTCAGATCGCCAAGCGTTGAACTAGGTCAAAGTTTGTAATTTTCATTTTGTGTGAGCATCAAGTACTGTGACTGTTTATATTATACGCGCTTAATATAATCCAGTGTTTGATTGACCACCCTCTCCCAGTCGACCTGCGTTCAGTCAGCTTCATACAAATTTTTGAATAAAAAATTCTCAATGAGCCGTTTATGAGTCTATACTATAATGATACAATTTTAAAGTATGTATGTGGTCTTCCGAAAGATATTCAGGCATAAAAGTCATCACTTTCGAGGTGACTGATCGGATGTCTATGAAACCCGAAATCCAGCCCACAGTGAGTCGGTCAGTTTCTCCTTTTGTATACAAGATGTAACATAAATAACGCACCACCTCTTAAGGGGTCATTGTAATCATCATTATGAACAACTTTTAATATGGGACCAAACCTGAAATCGCGAAAAAAAATCTGCTGTTCCCTACATTGTGACGAGTTACGCGAACATAAATGTAGGGAGCAGCAGATTTTTTGTTCGCGATTTCAGGTTTGGTCTCATAGTAAACATAATAAAAAACATAACCACATACGTTTTAGTCTACCGTTGTAAGTAGTCCTAATTGGGTACAGCGCTAGCGGCCAAATTATGCAAACATACACATAAATACAGCCTCAGAGCGCTACTGTTAGGTACATTTGTTTGTACTCGTACCTAGATTCTATTGCCGTGTGCGATTGCCAAGTCATTGTATTTATTAAAGAAATAAACTTGTCTAATATTGATACGGTCACTATAAAATGTTGTTAGTTAACTAATTAGGTAACCAGTCATCGGTTTAATTACAAAATGATATCCTAACTTAACTAAAACTATTCACAAACTAAAATATGGCGTCGAAAAATTCCTTCGCATCGCTGTCGACTGGTAATGTGCCCGAGAGACTGGCGGCATTGCCACGTTGTATGGCAATGCTTAGCCTCTGGCCAAGGTAAAAGCCGGCCCTTGGGTCACCGGGAGTGTCAACTAGCCGTTTGGAGATTTCATTAAACAAACCATGAGCGCTCGGACCCCACGGACCGAGGGTTATAATTAATTACCGATAAGAAAATATAATTACCGATAAGGTTATTATACTTTCGCCGCTTGAGGTTTTCCGCAGCCGCAGCAGCAGCGCCAGCACAGCACGCCGAGCCGGGAAGATGGGATGGCGCAAGAATGTCGACACAAGTTGCGTCCCACACTAAAGGCCTACCCACCTTCCATGGAAATAAAGACATGCCGTCCGGTCTCTTGCCATCGTCGCGTGCCAAGCCATTGGGTTCTAATACAGCTGGGACGCCGACGGTGACAAGAGCTCGTCGGATGATGTCATTAATGACCGCGTGCCGCGCTATGCGACCCGCACTTCGGCTGCAAGACAGGCCGTGGTGTCCGAGGCTGTTGACAACTTCGCCACAGTGACAGCGATGAGGAGAACAACAAGGGGTTCCTAGTCGCAAAGAAGCAGAAAAGAAGAGGCGGAAAGTAGTGTCGTCGAACAAAGTGCCTATGTTCGACGACGGTAGTGCATGAAGCCACAGACCCGACTCCCACTTACCCACAGCCAGCAGGCGCGCACGCTCCGCAGTAGTAGCAGACGTGTTTAGTAAATTATTCTGTACTAATCTACAAAGCGGCTCATCCCACCGTCTCTGGGATGATAGATTGTCGGGTGAATTTGAATTCGGGCAAGCGAGTCTCCAGGCATCCATAGCCTCGGTGAAGCACGGCACATCAATCAGTGTGGAGGCTAGAATTGTCCTGACTAAATTATCAGTGCCGTGGACCGAGGATATAAAAGCCGGTAAACTGATACTAGAAATTTTGCGGACGAATATACGAATGGGAAGAGTAGCTTGTGCCCAAGCTCGGTCGTCCATGGCCACATTTAAGATCGAAGTTAATGTATGCCGGATAAGACAGACGCAAAAGTGCTTGACAGCCTGCTTAATAGACAACTTAATGACTTTGTTCAGCTGCACGACAATCAGTTCGGAATTCGATGCGGACTATCTACTGGGAGTAGTTCGGGTGGTTGGGATCTACCTCCTAGTGGTCCACCCCAGGCAACGGCACCACGGGTTTGCCTGTGGTACGGCTGAACGATCCCACTTAGCGGTGGTAGGCTCCGCAAGGGGCCGCCTGGCTCGCGACCACCATCCCACCGGAGTCTGGCGCCAAGCAGCTTGCTGTGTTCCGTCGGTGTGTGGGAGTGCCAGTGCCTTTGGGGGAGAAGAAGATTGTCAGTTGTGCTGTTCAGAACCGGTCTTGGTATCTGGGCATGATTAGCCGGATAACTCATTTTGGAGGGTAGCGGGATCCGAAGCACGGTGCCAGCCGTTGGCCGATCGCAGTCAGTAGGGGGCTCAAGCAGCACGCTAGCCACGTGCCAACGGCTGCCCCGCCAACTCGCGGAAAATCCCGGTATGCTCCACCGTGCCAGCCGGCGACTGGATGGGAGGACCCGGTGGCCATATCCGGGGGGGTTTGGGCGTCCCCGCAGTCTCCAAATGAGTTCCCCATAGGTTTGGTTAGCTCTAGTGTTCCACTTGAATTACTGAGCAGCGCCTCGACAAGTCAACTTTTTTCCCCAACAACTCTTCACAAATATGGCCAAAGTAAAAAAGAAAAACAAGGTTAGACAACGGCTGCACTTCCTCCCTCTAAAAGGGCACCTCACTAACATCAGAGGGTTGCACTCCAATCTCGATCCGGTCCATCACCACCTTGAGACTGAGAAGCCGCACCTGTTTTTCCTAACGGAGACGAAGATAACAACCCCGTCGGACGTGGCGTATCTCAACTACCCGGGTTGCTCTCTTGAACACAAATTTAAGAAGCAAGCTGGGGTCTGTGTGTACGTCCGCGATGACATTTGTTGTCGTCGTCTCCGTTGCTTTGAGAAATCGGGTTTTTCTGCCATATGGCTACTTGTGGACACTGGCGTGGAGAAATCTCTCTACATCGGCGTCTACCGATCGCACAGCGGTGACCAGGAGACAACAGCGCTCGTTAATTTCCTCGTGGAGTCGACTGACGTAGCCCAGCAGCGGTACCCAACAGCGAAGCTCATCTTTCTGGGGGACTTCAACGCCCATCATAAAGAGTGGTTGTTCCCGTACCAGAAAACTGACCATGCCGGGTTAGAGGCGCGCAAGTTTGATTTAACGCTAGATCTGACCCAGATGGTGAATGTGGCAACGCGGGTACCGGATGTTGACGGCCATACACCCAATTGCTTGGACCTTCTGCTGGCATCTGATCCGGACAGTCACTCAGTATCAGTTTCAGCCCCGCTGGGAACGTCTGACCACTGTCTGGTGAAATCCATATCGACCTGCTCTCCTCCAGATGAGCGTCCTAGAAGCACGAGGCGAGTATGGCGATACAAGTCAGCAGACTGGGATGAGATGCGGCACTCTTTTGCGTCTTATCCTTGGCGGCAAGTGTGCTTCTCCTCTCGTGACCCCTCGTGCTGAGCTGACGTGGTTGCGGACGTGATTCGGCAGGGGATGGAGTATTTTATTCCATTCTCCGACATCCCGCTCGGTCATAAATCTCGGCCTTGGTATAATGCAAAATGCGCCCACGCTGAGGCCCGGAAAGAGTCTGCTTACCAAGCCTGGGTGAAGGCCCGCGACCGCAAAGTTAGAGCGCGTAAGGTTCGCGCGAGGAAGAGAGCTTTTAATTCTGCCGCCAAGTTCTGCAAGCGGGTTTTACGTGGGGCACGTTTTGACCATGTCGGACGAATTGGGGCCAAGCTGGCTTCGCACCCTCCGGGTAGTAAACAGTTCTAGTCCCTGTCTAAAGCGGCTGAAGTGAATTTCTGTCGACCCACTTTACCTCCAATGATGAAACCTGATGGATCGTTGGCCCTCTCTGCAGATGAGAAAGCAAATCTATTGCATCTCTCTTTGCAACCAATTCACGTCTGGACGCTGGCTCTAAGCAACCACCTACTGTACCTCATTGTGACTCCTAGATACCGGAGATCGCAGTTCACATTAAAGAGGTCCGAAGAGTATTGTGCAGTCTAGACGTGAACAAGGCCAGCGGGCCTGACGGCATTCCAGCGAGAGTGTTGAGGCAGTGTGCGCCTGAACTGTCTCCTGTGTTGACACGTTTGTTCCGCCTCTCTCTTAAAGAAAGGACGGTACCAAAATCCTGGAAGCTTGCAAATGTGCAACCAGTGCCCAAAAAGGGCGACCGTGCAGACCCTGCCCATTACCGTCCGATCGCCATTACCTCCATTCTGTGCAAGGTTATGGAAAGGGTACTGAACAGTAAGTTGCTGACCTACCTTAAAAACAATGATATCCTCAGTGACCGTCAATATGGCTTTCGCCGGGGATGGTCAACTGGCGATCTTCTTGTGTATGTCACGCACTGCTGGGGCGAGGCCATCGAGAAACACGGCGAAGCACTTGCTATATCACTTGATATCTCGAAGGCCATTGATAGGGTCTGGTACGCTGGTCTACTCAGCAAGCTTCCTGCTTATGGCATCCCAGCTGATTTTTGTAGCTGGATATCAGACTTCCTTAGTGGACGGTCGATCAGAGTAGTCGTTGACGGCTGCTCTTCCGACCTTATGGCTATTGATGCCGGAGTTCCTCAGGGGTCTGTTCTCTCTGCAACTCTTTTCCTGCTGCACATCAATGACCTACTTCAACCTGGTATTGTTGGGTACGCAGATGACAGTACAGTTTCAGAGAGATACTTGTCAAGCGCAAAAACCAGTGGGGCCGAAGTTCGTTCCTTAAGAGAGGCAATAGTAGATCGGACAGATTTGACCTTAAGTCTTGTCTCCCAATGGGGTGATGATAAGCTGGTCTCTTTTAACGCAACCAAAACACAGGCGTGTCTTTTCACCGCTAAAAGGAGTCGTTTCGATCAAACTCCTACTTTTCGAGGTACATCTGTTCCTGTAACTGATCGGCTCGAGCTCCTAGGCATGGAGTTGACATCATGTCTCAACTTCGGAACCACCATCGAGTACAAAGCCCAAACTGCGGCCAAGAAACTGGGCATCCTAAATAGGGTGAGGCGATACTTTGCGCCTGGACAGTTTTTAACTCTCTACAAAGCACAAGTCCGATCCTGCATGGAGTATTGCAGCCACCTTTGGGATGGCTCGGCCAAATACCAACTTGCCGCACTTGATTCGGTGGAACGCAGAGCTAAGAGGCTCATTGGCGACGTAAGACTGGTGGATGCCAAGCTTCACAGCTTGGCTCATCGCCGCAAGGTTGCCTGCTTGTCGGTCTTCTACAGATTGTACTTCGGTGAGTGTGCTCGAGAACTCCACGACCTCATTCCGTCTGCCCCCTTCTACCATCGGACATCTAGACGCACTGCAGGTTACCATCCCTACCTGGTTGCTATTCCACCAATTCGCACTAAGCGTTTCCAAATGTCTTTTGTGATGCGCACAGCAAAGGAGTGGAACTCTCTGCCTGCGTCTGTGTTTCCGAACGTATACAACCCCGATCTCTTCAAAGTGAGAGTTAACAGGCTTCTTCTGGGTAAGCTCGCTCCATCGTCGACTTTGTCTCTGTCATCTCTGGCCTAGACTAGAGTCAAGAGCAAACCTATCTCAAATAAATAAATAAACAGTGCCATCTTGTGTGTAAAGTGGGCTGTGACTCGGATAGGAAAACTCCTACGTATGCTTGTTTCCTCGACCTCTCCAAGGCTTTTGATCTGGTCGCATACAGTATCCTCTGGAGGAATTTAGAGGAAGCTGGAGTTCCTCCAGAGTTGATAAACACTTTTAAATGCTGGTATGGTGGCCAGATCAATCAGGTACGCTGGGCCGGGGCTTTTTCAAAGCTGTATAGGTTGGAGTGTAGGGTGAGGCGGGGGGGGTTGACTTCACCCACGCACTTCAATCTGTATGTCTTGTTAATAAAATAAATAATGTGTCGCGCATGCGCTGGACCCAGTCCATTAATGAAAATGTGATGCGCGCATATTATAGGGCTACAGAGGGAGGAATTAACCTTACAGCGTACCGAGGACGGATGCTCTCTCTTTTTCAGGTGCTTGAACCTGCCGTCAACGTCTCGGCCCAACGATCGTCGGATCAGGTGCGCGTCATTCAACACAACCATAGATTGGATAACGCTACACTTGATCGGTTGCGCTCGGAAATGCAGAGTAGCTCTGCTAGTAACCCTCCCCCATCCCAGAATGTCACGCATGCGCCTGTGGAGGTTGGATGCGCTGTTACCAAATTTTATTGAAAGCAGCGCAGATCTTTGCGATACACACGCCATCTTGTATTGCACGGCTGTTGCGGCATGCCTTATGGCTCGTGTCAAATTTCCAAACACTGACCGAGCTATACGGCCGAAACCCGCCGCACCAGCCTGGCAGTGCAGGATTGAGCGTCGTATTAATGAGGCCAGGGTACTCATCGGGAAGCTTATCTGCTTCAGGGAGGGCAATACACGCCCAAGGGTGATGCACTTTGTGAGGCGGGCGATCTCGGGAACTAGTATTAGTCCCCGTGAATATGCGTCCCGTGTCACAGAGCGCATCGACTTCCTGAAGCAGAAAGTTTATGGATGGGCAAACCGTATTCGCCGGTACAGGCGAAGAGTGGATCGGTACACTCAGAACCGCATGTTCCAGAGTGATGAAAGGTGGGTATACAGAGCATGGGAGCGGCCCATTCAAGGTGTGACTGACGTGCGTCTACCGGATGATGAGGCCATGAGTGCTTTTTGGCGAAGCATTTGGTCGGTGCCCGTCAGTCACACTGAAGGTGATTGGATGCGTGTTGTTGAGCAGGCGTGTGATTCAATACCAGACATGGAGCCTGTTATAATTAGCCCTCTGGACGTAGCCCGTGCAGTCCGCCCGTTACCTAACTGGAAATCTCCAGGACCGGACGGACTGCACAATTTCTGGATTAAATGGCTACAAAGGTCACACGCCTGCTTAGCCTCGCAATTCCAGTCATCTGTAGAGACTGGGTCGCTGCCACTGTTCTTTACGACAGGAGTTACCCACCTGCTCCATAAATCGGCTAGTACTGCGGAACCTAAAAACTATAGACCAATTACATATTTACCGACGGTCTATAAAGTTCTTACATCCATTCTTAGAGCAAAAATTGCACACCACATCGATAGTGGCTCAATTATGTCTGTCTCAGAATGGGTGTAGGAACGGGTCTCGCGGTACTAAGGAGCTGCTCCTTATAGACATGACCATAAGCCAACAGGTTCGTAGATTCCGGAAGGATCTGTCGACATGTTGGATAGATTATAAGAAGGCCTATGACTCGGTGCCACATACATGGCTCATTAAGGTGCTGGAGTTGTACAAAATAGACGCAACTCTACGCACCTTCTAGATGTCATGTATGGGGCAGTGGAGGACGGTCCTTCTCTATCCAGGATGTCGACAGATCCGGGGATCAGTGAACTGATCAGGATTGAGCAGGGAATATTTCAGGGCGATAGTTTGAGTCCGCTTTGGTTTTGAAAGAAAGAAAAGAAAGAAAGAAAAATACCATTACCATTACCATTACCATTTATTTGTCACAGAAACACGTGCATACAAAACGATAATAATAATCAGAAAAATAAAACAAAATAGAACCACATTATAATCACGAGCTCAAAACAGAAATAGTCGGAAGCTGCACGTCATGACTGTGACAAGAAGGCTTCCACTCAGCATGATGCTGTGCTATGAGGGACCCACAGCACAGCGCTGATTTTCAGTGGTCACCCGAAAAAGACGTACGGAAATCAAGTCAGGTTCAGTGATCAATACATAAATAGTTTCATAACAAAACAAAAGAACCAGTAACTACTTAAAATATGCTGCAACTATACAACCGAATATAGGTATGAATAAATATTATGAAATAACCCAAAAATGACTCCGCAGGCATCGCAGGTGCGTGCATAAACAATGTACCTACCTGAAACATAAATTAGTTACAATAATAGAACGTCAAGTGTTTCGTCTCGCTCCCGCCCTCACCCTCGCGTCTCCCGCCCTCACGCTCACACCTCACAACATTATAAATATTATAATAAAGTACACACACAGCAGCGGCACTTCCCCACCGCGCCCATGAGCGTGAAGACGTGTGTGAGCTGGGCTGCGGTGCGGGGGCGCACGCGGCGCACGAGTCCTGTGAGGTCAAGTGGCGTCACGCGTGATTATAGGCAGTGAGTTTCACCCGCCAAACACCATTGCGACAGTGGGGAACCGGCTTGCGTCTCAGTCGCCGCTTGATCAAATGTGAGGATGTTTAGGGAATACCACCCAAGTACCCACATATACGAGACGTGTCCGACGCATCGTCATGCCGCCTCAAGCCGTCTGGATGTTGATATACCTTGCCCATAGATGACAAACCTTATGTGTGTATTATTTATAAAATATCTGCTGCTCATACTTTTGTTTTTCTAATAGGATTTTTTTCAGATGTAACTTAAAATTTTTGCTTTGTTTTCAGGGATCTTATTGGAGGTGGTAAATCATACCAGCAGCGAGAAGCGGCATACTTGAGACATCCTCTAAAGGCTGCGGTCCTGTGTCGAGGCATCGAGATCGGGTCGGACGTGGATCGAGCAGAGTAGCCGTAGTGCTCGTGCCTCCAGTTCATTATTTAAACAGGTATTCCGGTTTGTGTGTTTTTATGATACCGAACATTAGCTTTGAATCCTCTAAGCTCACTGCTGAAGGATTCAGGCATAGGCTATAGGTTGAGAAGAGGTGGTCAGGTGATATCTCACCTCCTTTATATGGATGACTTGAAACTCTTTGCCCCCAACAATTTGCGACTGATAGAGCTACTGAAGATAACAGAAACCTTCAGTAGCGCCATCAGGATGGAATTTGGTGTCGACAAATGTGCGGTCATGCATGTAAAGCGAGGGGGGATTATGGAATCCGTGGGTACCCAACTCTCGGATCCCATACACCTTAGATCCCTCTCATCAACCGAAACCTACAAGTATTTGGGTATGTCGGACGCGTTGGGCATCAATGTTACTGACATGAAGCAATCGTTGAAGGAGCGCTTCTTTGGCCGCCTGTACAAAGTATTTAATAGTCTTCTATCAGGCGGAAACAAGGTGCGCGCCTTCAACGGTTGGGTCATGCCGGTTTTGATGTACTCTTTCGGCATACTCAAATGGACTCAGACCAAACTCGACGCCCTGGATAGGAGGGTCCGTACGCTGCTGACTGCATATCGAATGCATCACCCACAGTCATCGGTGATGAGATTGTATATCCCGCGAAAGTGTGGAGGTCGAGGCTTTTTAAACGCTAAGACCCTCCACACCCGCGAGATATGCAGTCTCAGGGAATATTTCCTAGAAGCCGACGTGGAGATGCATCGAGATGTGGTCGCGGTGGACAAGGGCCTCACCCCACTCTCCTTGGCGAAAGAGAACTGGCAAATCTGCAGTACTTGATACTAAAGATCGTAAGGAAGTATGGTAAGGCAAAGAGCTTCACGGGCGCTTTTTCCGGGCCCTCCATGGGCCTGATGTAGACTTTTTGGCGTCTGTATCCTGGCTGCGTTTCGGTGACCTCTTCGGGGAAACGGATGGTTTTGTCTGTGCGATTATGGATGAAGTTATCATGACGAATAATTACCGGAAATATATTGTCAAGGACGGTACGGTTGACATCTGTCGGGCATGCCACCGCCCCGGTGAATCAATCCGCCATATTATTTCCGGTTGTTCTCGTCTTGCTAACGGCGAGTACTTGCACAGACACAATCTAGTGGCTAGGACTATCCATCAGCAACTTGCCCTGCAGTACAACCTCGTGGAGTCCGAAGTACCATACTACAGGTATGTGCCCGACCCAGTTCTCGAGACTGGTAATGCTACATTGTACTGGGATCGATCTATCATCACCGACAGGACTATTGTAGCCAACAAGCCTGATACTGTGGTGATAGATAGACGAGAGCGCCGTGCAATGATTGTTGATATCGCTGTTCCTCATGACGAGAATCTCGTGAAAGCTGAGAAAGATAAAAAATATCAAGTATCTTGACTTAGCACACGAGGTTGTCGACATGTGGGACGTGGACTCTGCAATCATTGTACCGATAATCGTTACAGTTTGCCCTAATAGCGGAGAGCCTCGACTAACACCTCGGGAGGCTCTCATTGCGCGGCTGGGTCAAGGGCTTGATCCAGAAAGCAGTACTCCTGGACACGGCACGCATAGTGAGGAGGTTCCTCTCTCTAGAGCCCTGACCGCCGGCACCTTGGACCCTGTTCCTGATGCCGATGGGCCACTATTTTTTATATTTTTAAATATATATTTTTTTGTTTTTATAAAAATATTTAAAAATTTAAATATGTATAGAAAATGAAATTTAAAAAAAAATAATAATAATAAACAATGTGTCACGAAAGTCCCTTATTTCTCCAACAGCGCGCCTACGCGTGTTGACAGTTGACCGACAAGTCTTATATTTTATTTATTTCAATATTATTAGTCAGATGAAAAATCTGTCAAATCCAGAACATTCATGATGTTTCGCCACGTTCATAGAGTCGGCTCGTCGGCTGGAGATATCATTTATTATTTGTCTTACTGCTACACCCATACATGAGTACGCAATGTAGCCGTGCGTAAGCATGTCAATTTTAAGCAATCTTCGTATAATATTATCACTGAAACAAATGAACTGCATTTTTTTTTAAATATTATAAGGACTTTTACACATTGTGCATACCAGTCCCATTATACCCTAACCACATCCGCCTGCCAATAGCTTATACTAAAATTTATAAATATAAAAATTTACTTCGAAGCCATTAATTTAAACAGACACTTTGCAACTTTAGAATTGGGTTGACTAAGAATCACATTGAATGTGCCAACATCCGGTCTGTTTCATTCAAAGGCATTTGCTAGACATGTTCTCCCAGATTCAAATCTGGCCACATTACAGCAATAAATGATATAGATCCTCACAGACGCCACAACCTTCACAGTCTGGTGAGTCAGTCCTCCTCATCATAAAATTAAATGTATTGCATGGCTGTGTCCAGATCTGAGTCTGTGAGCTGTAACAATCAGTTTTCTATTTAAATGAGTGTTTGCGCACCAGGGGATATGAAGGGTCTGACACTGGATGGTTTTGTACCATAACTGCATTTATTGATGCGAGATTTTTTTACCGATTTCTGACGGAAAATCACAGCAACGTGCAGTGTTGCCAACAAGTATTTTGAGATTTCAGTCTTGTTGGCCACACTGCACACGGGCTGAGCACGCGAGCGTGTGACATCACTCACCGTGAGCTCATCGTCGCCGGCGTGCGACAGTTTGATGCAGAGCAGCTCGTACGTCTTGCACTTGGTCTCTTCACCCTTCTTCAGCTGCGCGAGGTCCTCCCTGCAAGCGCAACGACGCGTCACACAGACTGCACACATCACGACACAGTACTGCGGCACAGAGTGCACTCACCGAGACACGGGCACCAGGCGGGACACGCGCACATGACCGCTCGCAGAGATCTGCTCGCACAGCTCGCTCAGCTCCGGCTCGGTCGGCGTCCGCGTCGGGTCCGTGATCTGCAAGTACATAGCCACTCTTCATTCATTTCAAATGTTACGTAGTAGCCCTTTCTTTAAATGGAGAATAGTTGAGCCGTGTTTCTCAGTTCAAGTAAATAGGGCACATAGTGACCGACACCTTGAAGGATGATCCCGATGTAGAGAGCAAGCGGAGGGCGCTGCCGCTGTCGGTACGGCGAAACGTGCGCACTTAGACTCGCTCGTTGTACGGTACACGTTAAAATGCTTTTTAACCGACTCCAAAATAAGAGGAGGTTCTCAATTCGGTTATATATTTTTTTAATGTTTGTTACCTGAGAACTCCGTCATTTATAAACCGATTGAATTTATTTTTTATTTGAAAGGATATACTTCCAGATCGGTCCCATATAAATTTGGTCAAGTTCTAATGAGTGGTTTTTGAGTTAGCTTCAGTAATACGTATTTTTCCACTTAGTGTATATTGATAATGTTATAAAAACTACTTGCAATGTAAATAACAGTGACAGGACATAATTTTATGTCCTGTCACTGTTATTTACATTGCAAGTAGTGGTATACGACTTCTTGTGGGGTAGGTACCTCAACGAAAAAGTGAAAAATAAAAACTTTTTTGCAAAATCACCACCGATTTCCAAAAAGAAACTAAAGTGAAAAATAACTTCAATTTCGGAAGTCGGTGTCAATAAACTAGAATACAAACTAAACACACCGACTTCCGAAATTAAAGATAATCTTCACTTTGTAGGGGTTTGTTTTTGCATAAAAGTTTTTTCATAAAAATCAGAACAAAGGAGCGATGTGCCGATAGACAACTACCTCATTGACCCTAAACACACAAACGCACCACTAAACACACAAACGCACCACTAAACACACAAACGCACCACTAAACACACAAACGCACCACTAAACACACAAACGCACCACTAAACACACAAACGCACCACTAAACACACAAACGCACCACTAAACACACAAACGCACCACTAAACACACACACGCACCACTAAACACACAAACGCACCACTAAACACACAAACGCACCACTAAACACACAAACGCACCACTAAACACACAAACGCACCACTAAACATCACGGTGTCAGCCACATGATTGTAAAAGTACAGAAATTAGTGTTCAGTATTACGTATTATTGTGCGACAATTTCCGTTACTCATGAAGCCCGAGTACTTTAAATAACTTCTCTTGTATAGTTTAAGACATTCGCGATTACGGAAAATGTAAACACTCCCTGTTCAAACACGACGCACGCGCCTACAAAGTGACGTGTTTGGATACATTTGATATTATTTCTTTTTGATGTTGTCAGCGGTGTCAGCGGTGCCAGCGGTGCCAGCGGTGCCAGCGGTGTCAGCGGTGTCAGCGGTGTCAGCGGTGTCAGCGGTGTCAGCGGTGCCAGCGGTGTCAGCGGTGTCAGCGGTGCCAGCGGTGTCAGCGGTGTCAGCGGTGTCAGCGGTGCCAGCGGTGTCAGCGGTGTCAGCGGTGCCAGCGGTGTCAGCGGTGTCAGCGGTGCCAGCGGTGTCAGCGGTGTCAGCGGTGTCAGCGGTGTCAGCGGTGCCAGCGGTGTCAGCGGTGTCAGCGGTGCCAGCGGTGTCAGCGGTGTCAGCGGTGCCAGCGGTGTCAGCGGTGTCAGCGGTGTCAGCGGAGTTTTAAGGCATTTAAATAAATACATATTTAAAGTATGATTTTATGAAAGAAAAAAAAATAGTCCAACTTTACTATTAGTTTCATACTGGGCAGTATGGTTTTTTACTAAAAAACAAAAACTATTCCTCAAGTTACAATAAGGTTTTTGTAGTAACTCATTTGTGTTCAAGTGTTTGATATTTTGTGGAATAAAAATAACATGCGGAACCCATTTCGCAAATAGTACCAGGAGAAACAAATCTTTTACGGAGTTGTTTCTTTGTGTGTAGTTTATTGACACCGATCAGCTGACTTAGTCTAGTGATATGTAACATTCAATTGGAAACATTTGATTTTTAGTTAAATGTTTCTTAACTTTATAAGTGAGTAGGTACATTTATCGAAAAAATGTTGCCATGTACTTTGTTACCACCAAAAGAATCCGTGCCTTTCATATGTAGGTATATACCCTTTCTGTAACATGCTGTAGATAATTTCTATGCAATTATGCGGAACAAAACAGCGACAGTCTTGTACACTGTGCGGGGAGCAGCAACAGCACAAGACAATGGTAGCAGAGAGGTTGGACGCGCCTGTGTTGTGTCGATGCATCAATCTGCATGTGGGAGGTGAGGTGGTGTGGTGGTGTGGTGGTGTGGTGGTGTGGTGGTGGTGCTGCGGGGTGATGAAGCGACATTATTTTCCACTCTTATTTCTGTACCTACTAACATACTTTTTAATTTTTTTGTAACTAACACTATGTCCCTTGATTGTCTGAAAATAAAATATTTTTATTTATAGTCAGTTGTAAAAAGGCTCCTTTCTTGCTAACACTTTTATTCTGCACAACTGCACTATTTCACAATTAAACGAATACTGCCTCTGCACTACATTTTACCATTTAAAATTACTTCAAGCCCCACCCAGTAATAACGATAATATCATAACCGTTATTTCTAAGTGTAACCAAAGTAACATAATACTTTCAGTTGCCATAGTGTTGCCACAGTGGATATTATAATTCGGTATATTTTTTTTTTAATTTAATAAAAGAAATCACGACACACGACCGTCCGACGGCGTGCTAACTCCGAAGAAATCACGACACACGGCCATCCGACGGCGTGCTAACTCCGAAGAAATCACGACACACGGCCATCCGACGGCGTGCTAACTCCGAAGAAATCACGACACACGGCCATCCGACGGCGTGCTAACTCCGAAGAAATCACGACACACGGCCATCCGACGGCGTGCTAACCGCTAACTCCGAAGCACGCAATAATCACGCACACTGAGGCAATACATCAAATAGCCAAATCAGTAACTATAAAAAAAAGCAATATTACCTAATCATGATACTTTATAATTGTATGTACATTCATGACAGACAATGCATACCTAGTACCTGATGAAAAGAAAAACACCACACACACGCACACCCCCCCACGCACAACCCCCACACACACACACCCCACGCCACCCCCTCCCCACACACACACAGACTGTACGGCCTCTGCCTCGAATTTTGCGAGCAGCGGCGCGGCGGCCGTGGCGGCGGCGCGGGAGCGGCAGGATTTTATGCGTAAAATGAAATGGACCGGACCTCGAAAACAGCGGCGCGGCAGCGGGGCGGCGCGGCAGCGGGGCGGCGCGGCAGCGGGCCGGCGCGGCAGCGGGGCGGCGCGGCAGCGGGGCGGGAGCGGGCGACGAGCGGTGCACTCCAGTCAAGCGGTGACCGCCGCGCGTTTGCATTGATAGTGCTGCGCAATTTATTTTTATGACGTATCGAAATGTCCTCGGACGTGCAGGAACAAGTTATTTCAGCTATTTTTGATGGGACACCGATATGGAACAGCAAAGATGTGAACCACAAAAATAGGAGGCTAATTAATCAGTTATGGGAAGAAATTAAAAACGAACTAAATATTGAAGGCAAATATAAAAATGTTTTATTATGTTAATAAAATAACTAGTAATTAATGGGATTATCTACAAAATATTCTTGTCGTTCAGATATTTCGTTCGCGAACAAAAACAAATATCTCGACGACACAACACTACGCCGCTATAGTGCCGCGCGATCTGCCCGCTGGTTTCGAGAACGGGTCTGCGTTGCCCGCGCCGCTCCCGCGCCGCTCCCGCGCCGCCGCCGGCGCCGCCGCCGCGCCGCTGCCCGCAAAATTCGAGGCAGAGGCCTACGAGCTACGCAGCGGCTGTACATTGACCCTAACAAACTCGTCCTACTCACAGTGAAACGTTGCAGTTTGTTTAATCCAACATTAATTGTACATTATTGCCTTATAACATGTTATTTTTAGTAGCAATAAAATCTTTACCAATCGGTTGTGTACTCATCCAACATAACATTTGCACTGTCGGGAGTCACGCCCCAACATATGGTCCTTCGAGCAACTTAGTGTTGTGTGATTGTCCTTTTACGGTCGCGAATCGGTTGGACTGGTCTCTCAGAAGCGAGTCGCCCCAGTAACCCATTGAGAAGGCGCAGATCGTAGCGGGGAAAGGTTGCACAACACAAAGCACCAGGAGTGTGGAGCAACAGTCGACGCTCGGAACAGAAGAGTTCATCTTGAAGTCAACAAGAAAAACAACATTAACACCATGTCATCAGCTGATTTATACCAGAATCAGAACGAACTCTACGACAGCATAAAGACGATCGGAATAAATATCAAGAAAGATGGTTGGGACAGAAAAAACGCCGACTATTTCAAACGCCGTAAGGCAATGTTGGAAAACTTGTGGTCAGAATACCAATTCAATCATGGCCGCCTGTCTACGGAACAAAGTGTAAGTCATCCCTACTTTACGAATGGCTGCTATAATCTAACGCTGCAGTGCTACAACGAAGTAAAGGAGCTTATTGTTCAACAACAACCACTCACGACGCTCACTCGTTCTCCACGGGAGCAATCGATACAAACAAAAACATTGGGAGATGCCAACCAACAAACAGGGCAAGGGACCTGAGATCAAACAAGACAGGAACAAGAAGCCTTAGAGTGAGGTGGCAGAGCAAGCTAGGGATGCCAATTAGGGATGAAAATTATTTATTTAAATAAATAAATAAATAAATGCCAATCAAAAGAACCGAAACAGAGAACGATCTCCTCCTCCTACTCGGCAAGAACAACAAAACACTGCGACAAAAGCTACAGGATCCAATAGCAAGCTGGACGACATGACGCGCAAACAGACGGCAAGCTTCAAAGCCTTCATGAGAGTAGTTGCGAACGTACACGTAGAGTTTCTATCTGAAAAATGCGAATTTCAAGAAGCTCTGCGAACACTTCAACCGCGTTGTCAGCTATCAACAACCTTCACTGGGAGATGAGTGTGAAACCAACGGAGAGAAGATGATAGTGTTCGAAGAACGCTACACCAGGTATGAAAACTAATTCCATGAATTGAAAAAGACTGAATACCAAAAAGTGGTCCGGCGCACATCGTGACAAAACAACACCGAAATTAGAGATACCAGTCTTCCACAGTAAATACAACCAGTGGAACGCATTTAAATACAACCAGTGGATCCCATTTAAATACAACCAGTGGATCCCATTTAAATACAACCAGTGGAACGCATTAACCAGTGGATCCCATTTAAATACAACCAGTGGATCCCATTTAAATACAACCAGTGGAACGCATTTAAATACAACCAGTGGAACGCATTTAAATACAACCAGTGGCTCCCATTTAAATACAACCAGTGGAACGCATTTAAATACAACCAGTGGAAAGCATTTAAATACAACCAGTGGCTCCCATTTAAATACAACCAGTGGAACGCATTTAAAGACCTTTTCACGGAAGCAATACACAACAACAGTTCCCTTTCATCTGCTCAGAAGATGCAGTTTCTGAAGAGAAAGATGCATGGGGAAGCGGAACGCTTGATTCAACACCTACAGATACTCGTAAGTTCGGATAACTACTTCGTGTGTTGGGATGTCCTCAATCACCGATACAATAATGAAAAACTTATCTGCACATCGCACAAACATGCAACAACAGTCCGTGGCCCAAATAAAGAAAATCCATGACGTCAGCATAGAATGCTTACACGCGATAAAGGATGTAGGAGTGAACGTCGACACCTGGGATCCGATTCTTGTACATATATTATCGCAGAAACTAAACGCAGACACACATTCAGAGTACAATGACTTGCTGAAGAATTGCCGAAAGCTGCCAATACTGAAAAAGATCTGTTAGATTTCCTAAAAGCGAAGTTTACATCGTTGGAAGCATCGCGCCGCAAACAAGCAAACAATCAAAAACCAAATACGTCACCGAGTCAACTTCAACATTCTTTGTGCTCTAAAAACAGTACAGCAGTAATCAAGTAATTAGCAACAAGAAAATTACGAAATCGTTCCATGCGTCAACATTTAGATGCCCTCTTTGCGATGACGAACATGGCATGTACAGCTGTGCAAAGTTTTTAGAAATGCCGAATCACTTAAAACTTAGCACAGTAAATAAAATTAACGTTTGTGTAAATTGCCTGTTCAGCCATAATGGAAAAATATGTGCGTCACCGTACGATGTCACAAGTGCGCGGCTCAACATAATACATTGCTACACGATGCATGTGTTAAGAACAAAAATATGTACGTCACCGTACCGATGTCGCAAGTGCGCGGCTCAACATAATACATTGCTACACGATGCATGTATTAAGAACAAAAATATGTGCGTCACCGTACCGATGTCGCAAGTGCGCGGCTCAACATAATACATTGCTACACGATGCATGTATTAAGAACAAAAATATGTGCGTCACCGTACCGATGTCGCAAGTGCGCGGCTCAACATAATACATTGCTACACGATGCATGTATTAAGAACAAAAATATGTGCGTCACCGTACCGATGTCGCAAGTGCGCGGCTCAACATAATACATTGCTACACGATGCATGTATTAAGAACAAAAATATGTACGTCACCGTACCGATGTCACAAGTGCGCGGCTCAACATAATACATTGCTACACGATGCATGTATTAAGAACAAAAATATGTACGTCACCGTACCGATGTCGCAAGTGCGCGGCTCAACATAATACATTGCTACACGATGCATGTATTAAGAACAAAAATATGTACGTCACCGTACCGATGTCGCAAGTGCACGGCTCAACATAATACATTGCTACACGATGCATGTATTAAGAACAAAACAGAAAAACAAACAAATTCTTCCCATGTATCAAAGGATGATGATACTTCGGAGATACTACTAGCGACCGCTGTAGTGAACATACAAACAGCTGATGGGACCCAAATCAAGTTGCGAGCTCTCGTCGATCAAGGCTCTCAGATATCTTTGATCACAGAACATGCCGCGCGGAACTTCTCGGTGTCAAGCGCGAGAGATGCAAGGGAGTCATCTTTGGAGTTGGACAGAAGGAAAACCACTGCAAAGGAATGACAATAATTACTTTCAGTTCTGTCTACTACGACTTCAAGTTCCTAACATCTGTCTTCATTATGAACAACTTGATTAAGAACCTGCCAAATAAGACCTTTGCAAAACCATCTTGGTCCCACATGCAGAACGTCCATCTAGCAGATCCAGACTTCCATAGCAGCCGTCAGGTGGATTTACTATTTGGAGCAGCCATTTATTCGCAAATTATGCTAGGAGGATTAATAAAAGGCGATGACGTCACTCAATCTATCGTACAACAAACCTACCTAGGTTGGCTTTTATGCGACAATGTCAAAACTTTACACTGCAATGTGGTCATACACAATCTGGAACATATCAAACAGTTCTGGGAAGCCGAAGACATCACGGATCAATCCAACCTATCGGTGGAAAATGAAACATGCATTGAATACTACACCAACACTACGCTACGCTTGGAGAGTGGGAAATATGAAGTCAGACTGCCGATGAAGAATGAACTTGAGAGCAGACTGGGGTACAAGCCAATGGCTATCGCCCAATTCAAACTTTAGAAAGAAAGTTGGAAAAACAAACACATTTGGCAAAGGCCTATAAAGACTTCATGGCTAAATATATTGATCTAGGTCATATGAAGCAGTCAACAGTCAGTAACAAAACACTCGAGTGTTACTTACCTCCTCACGGCGTGCGACGCGCTGAATCAACTACAACAAAGTACAGAGTGGTGTTCAATGCGTCAGCGAAAACATTTACAGGATGTAGTTTGAACGACCTCATGTACAAAGGCCCCATGCGTCAGGGAAAACATTTACAGGATGTAGTTTGAACGACCTCATGTACAAAGGCCCCATGCGTCAGCGAAAACATTTACAGGATGTAGTTTGAACGACCTAATGTACAAAGGCCCCATGCGTCAGGGAAAACATTTACAGGATGTAGTTTGAACGACCTCATGTACAAAGGCCCCATGCGTCAGGGAAAACATTTACAGGATGTAGTTTGAACGACCTCATGTACAAAGGCCCCATGCGTCAGCGAAAACATTTACAGGATGTAGTTTGAACGACCTCATGTACAAAGGCCCCATGCGTCAGCGAAAACATTTACAGGATGTAGTTTGAACGACCTAATGTACAAAGGCCCCATTCGTCAGCGAAAACATTTACAGGATGTAGTTTGAACGACCTCATGTACAAAGGCCCCATTCGTCAGGGAAAACATTTACAGGATGTAGTTTGAACGACCTCATGTACAAAGGCCCCATTCGTCAGCGAAAACATTTACAGGATGTAGTTTGAACGACCTCATGTACAAAGGCCCCATTCGTCAGCGAAAACATTTACAGGATGTAGTTTGAACGACCTAATGTACAAAGGCCCCATTCGTCAGCGAAAACATTTACAGGATGTAGTTTGAACGACCTCATGTACAAAGGCCCCATTCGTCAGCGAAAACATTTACAGGATGTAGTTTGAACGACCTCATGTACAAAGGCCCCATTCGTCAGCGAAAACATTTACAGGATGTAGTTTGAACGACCTAATGTACAAAGGCCCCATTCGTCAGCGAAAACATTTACAGGATGTAGTTTGAACGACCTCATGTACAAAGGCCCCATTCGTCAGCGAAAACATTTACAGGATGTAGTTTGAACGACCTCATGTACAAAGGCCCCATTCGTCAGCGAAAACATTTACAGGATGTAGTTTGAACGACCTAATGTACAAAGGCCCCATTCGTCAGCGAAAACATTTACAGGATGTAGTTTGAACGACCTCATGTACAAAGGCCCCATTCGTCAGCGAAAACATTTACAGGATGTAGTTTGAACGACCTCATGTACAAAGGCCCCATTCGTCAGCGAAAACATTTACAGGATGTAGTTTGAACGACCTAATGTACAAAGGCCCCATTCGTCAGCGAAAACATTTACAGGATGTAGTTTGAACGACCTCATGTACAAAGGCCCCATTCGTCAGCGAAAACATTTACAGGATGTAGTTTGAACGACCTCATGTACAAAGGCCCCATTCGTCAGCGAAAACATTTACAGGACGTAGTTTGAACGACCTAATGTACAAAGGCCCCATTCGTCAGCGAAAACATTTACAGGATGTAGTTTGAACGACCTCATGTACAAAGGCCCCATTCGTCAGCGAAAACATTTACAGGATGTAGTTTGAACGACCTCATGTACAAAGGCCCCATTCGTCAGCGAAAACATTTACAGGATGTAGTTTGAACGACCTCATGTACAAAGGCCCCATTCGTCAACAAAATTGAAATTATTTACTTTAGTTAATTACGCTAGTCAGCTGAAATAAAATCAACTGTGTGGCAAGGGTCTACTTGGCTACCATCGCTTAAAACAAAGAACATAGAAAAATAAATTATAGTACAGACCAAGAGGAAAAAACAGTCCGGAAACAAGCCAATGTAGCCCAACACAACATAGACAATCCGAGTATTGTGGAAAAATGATTGCAAAATCACAGCTCTATCGAACACATTATTCGCATTGCCGCATGGATACTTAGACCATTGAGCCCGAAACGGAAACAACTACCGAGATGTCTGACGCGGCACGAATAGGATAACGCAGCAAAGGGCACGAATAGGATAACGCAGCAAAGGGCACGAATAGGATAACGCAGCAAAGGGCACGAATAGGATAACGCAGCAAAGGTGCTCAACTTAACAACAATTATTTGACACAGATATTTGCTATTTATAAAAACATAACATAGTGCAGTCTAACAGTAAAATAAAAGCGCTCCCTCCGTTCATTGAACCTCAAAACATCCTAAGAGTGGGAGGAAGATTGAAAAACGCCTTGCTAACATGAAACATGAAACATCCGATGATCTTTGCACACGACAGTCCATTAACACATCTTCTCATCGACCAAGCGCATCGCATGGCGTTTCACGGCGGCCCGAGACTCACCCTATCACACTTACGTGAGAAATATTGGATCGTCGGCGGAAACCGAATAACGAAGATGCAATTTAGAAAATGTGTGACGTGCCGCAAGAACAACCCAACAAAAGAACACCAACTGATGGGTAGCCTACCGAGCGCAAGAGCAAATCAAGCGCCGCCCTGTTACCATGCAGGGATGGATTACACTGGATTTGTGGACGTCAAAATGAACAAAGGCAGAGGAGTAAGAACAACGAAGAGCTACATAGCAGTCTTTATATGCATGGTGACCAAAGCTGTGCATATTGAACTGGTATCAGATCTCACCAGTTCAGCATTTTAGCCCTAAATAGGATGGCAGCAAGAAAAGGCGCCCCTCGTCACTTGTACAGTGACAACCGGACAAACTTTGTTGGCGCAAACCGCCAACTCGTGGAGCAATACGAGGAAATCGAACATACATACAAAAGCGACCAACTACAAAATGAAACCGCGGAGATGAAGATTGAGTGGCATTTTAATTGCCCCGCTTGGCCATCAGCGGGAGGACTGTGGGAACGAGCAGTCCGAAGCCTAAAACACCACACTGTAACGAGTAGTAGGAGAACAGAAATTAACATTTGAGGAGTTTACAACAATTCTAACAAAACTGGAGGCCTGTTTGAACTTCAGACCTCTGTGTCCACTAAGTGAAAACATAGACGATCTAGACTGTCTGACGCCAGCATACTTTTATCGGGTAGACCGGGCCTGACAGTCATCGAAACAAGGAAAGATGCAAGAACAAGATGGGAACTAACAAGAAAGATCTTCGTAGAAATATGGAAGAGACGGAGGAACGAATGCTTGTACCAACTATTAGCCAGATCAAAGTGGCGGGAACCACAGAAAAATCTGAAGATGTGCGATCTGGTGGTTATTCATGAGGATCATACACCAGCCACCACCACCAGCTTACGAAAACTTTATAGATGACTTTTTATTATTATACAAACTATGCTTTCCGGATAAAATCGTAACCATCTATACTAACAAAAAAACTAAATGGATTTCTAACGGGATAAAAACGTGTAGTCGAAAACAGAGACATACTTTGGGCATATAGACTAAATCCGAATACAAAAAATGAACTTGCTTTTAAAAAGTATTCCACGTTATATAGAAAAATAGTAAAATTAACTCAGAAAGCCCAAAACAACCACTACATAAAAACGTCTCAAAATAAATCAAAAGCTGCGGCAAATAATTAACAAAACCAAAGTAAGTCTTCCGCATGAACCAATATTATCTATACAAAATGATAACTCAACGTTTACACATCCCATGGATATCGCGAATGAGTTTAATAAATATTTTGTGGAGACGATTGAAAATAACTCAAAAACAAATCATATTAGTACGCCAATTAATAGTCACGTTATTGAAAATCCAACTTCACAATCCCTATTTATGCTACCAGTTTCAGATTCTGATATTATAAAAGCAATAAATGGCTTAAAAAATACAAATACTGTAGGATACGATGGTATATCAACTAAGGTAATAAAATACGTAAAGGAAACCATAGCGTCACCACTATCATACATAATTAATCTTTGCATTTCTGAGGGTGTATTCCCAGATAGTCTCAAGAAAGTAGTAATTAAACCAATTTATCAAAAAAATTACAAAACAGAAATTATAAAAAATTACAGGCCTATTGCGAAAATACCCGTTTTCCCAAAGGTTATTGAAAAAATAATATATAACTCAATATACACATACTTCGAAAAATTTCAGTTATTTTGCCACGAACAAAAAGGATTTAGAAAAAATACTAATATCCGAGTAAATATGGCATTCTTTGACTTGCTATCAAGTATAATGACTTCTGTAGACAAAAGAAAGCCGGTGTGTTCCATCTTCACGGATATGACAAAAGCTTTCGATTTTGTAGATCATAAGATCTTGCTGCAAAAATTACATGGATACGGTATTCGAGGAAACATCCATAAACTCTTAGAGTCATATCTGAGTGTCAATAGCAAATTAGAAACTACATATATCTCTGAAGCAAAATCTGTTAAATATGGCGTGCCTCAAGGCAGCGTATTGGGGCCCCCACTCTTCTTAATATACATATATTAATGATCTCCCAAAAAATTCGGGGAACGAAATGGTACTTTTCGCTGATGACAGTACGGCTATAATACAATGCACTGATCCAGACAATATAGACACTAATTTATAACAGACAATAATTTATAACAGACAGCTGCGTTCCCTACTTTAAGAAATTTAAGATTTTAACGTTACCAGCTCTATATATACTGGAAACTGCATTGTTTGTAAAATTAAATCCGCATTTATTTACTAAATTGTCAGCAGTTAAGAAGACCCCAATCCGTTCTCAATATAAAAACCAATTATGTACGACAAAATGCAATACGTCACTAATGAAAAAGAGCTTCTTTGGTGCTGCTCCCAAAATTTACAATAAAGTACCCGATATCATAAGAAGCATGTCGTTAAAAAAATTCAAAAAGTGTTTTCATAAATTATTAGTTGAGAAATGTTATATGCCCTAGATGATTACTTAAATGATAAAACACTGTAAATATTGTACCTATTAATAATCTAATATATTGCATGCATGCATCTTCTTTTGTCTTGATATTTTTTGTTTATTTTTTAAAGTGTTTTTTTTGTTGTCATTATTTTAAATAGTCGTCACTAAAATTTGTATGTCATCAAGACAGAACATAGCGCAACATATTATAATTATTATATAAGACCTTGACCTGTAACCTATGTTTTACAAATAAATAATTCTGATTCTGATTCTGATTCAGCCGGAAAATGGCTCATGGGGAGAATAACAGAGCTTCACCCTGGGAACGATGATATGTTCGGGTCGTTAGCCTATAACAAGAAATGGGCATATGAAAAGACCTGTTACAAAACTATCCGTCTTACCTATCAACGGTGACGACACTGCCGAACAACAAAATACTTCAAAAACATACAAAAATGAGTCATACCCACAGACAAACCACGAGTCGCAAGATTCACGACGATACAAAACAACAAACAGAAACATAAACTCCATCGGACTGGTCATGGCAGCTGCATTTGGTAAACTCCATCGGACTGGTCATGGCAGCTGCATTTGGTAAACTCCATCGGACTGGTCATGGCAGCTGCATTTGGTAAACTCCATCGGACTGGTCATGGCAGCTGCATTTGGTAAACTCCATCGGACTGGTCATGGCAGCTGCATTTGGTAAACTCCATCGGACTGGTCATGGCAGCTGCATTTGGTAAACTCCATCGGACTGGTCATGGCAGCTGCATTTGGTAAACTCCATCGGACTGGTCATGGCAGCTGCATTTGGTAAACTCCATCGGACTGGTCATGGCAGCTGCATTTGGTAAACTCCATCGGACTGGTCATGGCAGCTGCATTTGGTAAACTCCATCGGACTGGTCATGGCAGCTGCATTTGGTAAACTCCATCGGACTGGTCATGGCAGCTGCATTTGGTAAACTCCATCGGACTGGTCATGGCAGCTGCATTTGGTAAACTCCATCGGACTGGTCATGGCAGCTGCATTTGGTAAACTCCATCGGACTGGTCATGGCAGCTGCATTTGGTAAACTCCATCGGACTGGTCATGGCAGCTGCATTTGGTAAACTCCATCGGACTGGTCATGGCAGCTGCATTTGGTAAACTCCATCGGACTGGTCATGGCAGCTGCATTTGGTAAACTCCATCGGACTGGTCATGGCAGCTGCATTTGGTAAACTCCATCGGACTGGTCATGGCAGCTGCATTTGGTAAACTCCATCGGACTGGTCATGGCAGCTGCATTTGGTAAACTCCATCGGACTGGTCATGGCAGCTGCATTTGGTAAACTCCATCGGACTGGTCATGGCAGCTGCATTTGGTAAACTCCATCGGACTGGTCATGGCAGCTGCATTTGGTAAACTCCATCGGACTGGTCATGGCAGCTGCATTTGCTAAGTCCTGTCGCAGCCGCTAACACAACAAACATTAGGTCTGCACTTTGATAAAGTGACCAACATGCAACTAATTCGCGGCGAGTGGCAGATCATCGTGTACTATGACCACAGCCCCTACTGGCACGGTATAGCTTCAACAAGGTCTGCACTTTGATAAAGTGACCAACATGCAACTAATTCGCGGCGAGTGGCAGATCATCGTGTACTATGACCACAGCCCCTACTGGCACGGTATAGCTTCAACAAGGTCTGCACTTTGATAAAGTGACCAACATGCAACTAATTCGCGGCGAGTGGCAGATCATCGTGTACTATGACCACAGCCCCTACTGGCACGGTATAGCTTCAACAAGGTCTGCACTTTGATAAAGTGACCAACATGCAACTAATTCGCGGCGAGTGGCAGATCATCGTGTACTATGACCACAGCCCCTACTGGCACGGTATAGCTTCAACAAGGTCTGCACTTTGATAAAGTGACCAACATGCAACTAATTCGCGGCGAGTGGCAGATCATCGTGTACTATGACCACAGCCCCTACTGGCACGGTATAGCTTCAACAAGGTCTGCACTTTGATAAAGTGACCAACATGCAACTAATTCGCGGCGAGTGGCAGATCATCGTGTACTATGACCACAGCCCCTACTGGCACGGTATAGCTTCAACAAGGTCTGCACTTTGATAAAGTGACCAACATGCAACTAATTCGCGGCGAGTGGCAGATCATCGTGTACTATGACCACAGCCCCTACTGGCACGGTATAGCTTCAACAAGGTCTGCACTTTGATAAAGTGACCAACATGCAACTAATTCGCGGCGAGTGGCAGATCATCGTGTACTATGACCACAGCCCCTACTGGCACGGTATAGCTTCAACAAGGTCTGCACTTTGATAAAGTGACCAACATGCAACTAATTCGCGGCGAGTGGCAGATCATCGTGTACTATGACCACAGCCCCTACTGGCACGGTATAGCAGTATCCAGTACATTCACCAACCATTCAGAAAACATCTGCGAGAAAGTAAAACAGAAAACACAATGTAACAAATCAAAAATGTTTATTTGTGAGGATATGGTACAATAGATGTTACAATATTGTTCCAGCATGCCCTGCCATAGTATGGCGTGCAAATATTTATACACAAAAACAAAGCTTATACTTATAATTTCTAACATTTTAATAATTATGAATTAGAGAATAAAATATGAATCTATAATAGTTAATTGAGATTATATTGTAGTTATTATTTATTAATAATGAAATGTAGTTTTAGCATGTGGTGGATAAAAGGCTATTTTTACTTTATTAAACTACTAACGACTTATCCTCTAAGTATTCTTGAACACTGTAATAATTTTTTCCTAATAACAGTCTGAACGATTCTCTTTTGAACAACGGCAATGGCAAATCCTGTGTAATATTTGGTAAATGGTTATATGTATATAATAAATGGTTATATGTATATAATAATTGCCATGCAGTATTTCTTTTATATAGCATTAGTATTATTTGGAGTAATTTCAATTTGTCTTTGTGCCGTATTCTACTGTTTATTTTGTAATTGCTTTTTTCAAATAGATTATACATAGTTTTTTTTACAAAAATGCAGAGTTGTCAACAGTGTCAATCCCTAGCATCAGGTGCAGTGAGCTTGAAGTGAGTTTGTCAACAGTGTCAATCCCTAGCATCAGGTGCAGTGAGCTTGAAGCGAGTTGTCAACAGTGTCAATCCCTAGCATCAGGTGCAGTGAGCTTGAAGTGAGTTGTCAACAGTGTCAATCCCTAGCATCAGGTGCAGTGAGCTTGAAGCGAATTGTCAACAGTGTCAATCCCTAGCGTCAGGTGCAGTGAGCTTGAAGCGAGTTGTCAACAGTGTCAATCCCTAGCGTCAGGTGCAGTGAGCTTGAAGCGAGTTGTCAACAGTGTCAATCCCTAGCGTCGGGTGCAGTGAGCTTGAAGTGAGTTGTCAACAGTGTCAATCCCTAGCGTCAGGTGCAGTGAGCTTGAAGTGAGTTGTCAACAGTGTCAATCCCTAGCGTCGGGTGCAGTGAGCTTGAAGTGAGTTGTCAACAGTGTCAATCCCTAGCGTCGGGTGCAGTGAGCTTGAAGTGAGTTGTCAACAGTGTCAATCCCTAGCGTCGGGTGCAGTGAGCTTGAAGTGAGTTGTCAACAGTGTCAATCCCTAGCGTCAGGTGCAGTGAGCTTGAAGTAAGTTGTCAACAGTGTCAATCCCTAGCGTCAGGTGCAGTGAGCTTGAAGCGAGTTGTCAACAGTGTCAATCCCTAGCGTCGGGTGCAGTGAGCTTGAAGTGAGTTGTCAACAGTGTCAATCCCTAGCGTCAGGTGCAGTGAGCTTGAAGCGAGTTGTCAACAGTGTCAATCCCTAGCGTCAGGTGCAGTGAGCTTGAAGCGAGTTGTCAACAGTGTCAATCCCTAGCGTCGGGTGCAGTGAGCTTGAAGTGAGTTGTCAACAGTGTCAATCCCTAGCGTCGGGTGCAGTGAGCTTGAAGTGAGTTGTCAACAGTGTCAATCCCTAGCGTCAGGTGCAGTGAGCTTGAAGTGAGTTGTCAACAGTGTCAATCCCTAGCGTCAGGTGCAGTGAGCTTGAAGCGAGTTGTCAACAGTGTCAATCCCTAGCGTCAGGTGCAGTGAGCTTGAAGCGAGTTGTCAACAGTGTCAATCCCTAGCGTCGGGTGCAGTGAGCTTGAAGTGAGTTGTCAACAGTGTCAATCCCTAGCGTCAGGTGCAGTGAGCTTGAAGCGAGTTGTCAACAGTGTCAATCCCTAGCGTCAGGTGCAGTGAGCTTGAAGCGAGTTGTCAACAGTGTCAATCCCTAGCGTCAGGTGCAGTGAGCTTGAAGCGAGTTGTCAACAGTGTCAATCCCTAGCGTCAGGTGCAGTGAGCTTGAAGCGAGTTGTCAACAGTGTCAATCCCTAGCGTCAGGTGCAGTGAGCTTGAAGCGAGTTGTCAACAGTGTCAATCCCTAGCGTCAGGTGCAGTGAGCTTGAAGCGAGTTGTCAACAGTGTCAATCCCTAGCGTCAGGTGCAGTGAGCTTGAAGTGAGTTGTCAACAGTGTCAATCCCTAGCGTCGGGTGCAGTGAGCTTGAAGTGAGTTGTCAACAGTGTCAATCCCTAGCGTCGGGTGCAGTGAGCTTGAAGTGAGTTGTCAACAGTGTCAATCCCTAGCGTCGGGTGCAGTGAGCTTGAAGTGAGTTGTCAACAGTGTCAATCCCTAGCGTCAGGTGCAGTGAGCTTGAAGTAAGTTGTCAACAGTGTCAATCCCTAGCGTCAGGTGCAGTGAGCTTGAAGCGAGTTGTCAACAGTGTCAATCCCTAGCGTCGGGTGCAGTGAGCTTGAAGTGAGTTGTCAACAGTGTCAATCCCTAGCGTCAGGTGCAGTGAGCTTGAAGCGAGTTGTCAACAGTGTCAATCCCTAGCGTCAGGTGCAGTGAGCTTGAAGCGAGTTGTCAACAGTGTCAATCCCTAGCGTCGGGTGCAGTGAGCTTGAAGTGAGTTGTCAACAGTGTCAATCCCTAGCGTCAGGTGCAGTGAGCTTGAAGTGAGTTGTCAACAGTGTCAATCCCTAGCGTCAGGTGCAGTGAGCTTGAAGCGAGTTGTCAACAGTGTCAATCCCTAGCGTCAGGTGCAGTGAGCTTGAAGCGAGTTGTCAACAGTGTCAATCCCTAGCGTCGGGTGCAGTGAGCTTGAAGTGAGTTGTCAACAGTGTCAATCCCTAGCGTCAGGTGCAGTGAGCTTGAAGCGAGTTGTCAACAGTGTCAATCCCTAGCGTCAGGTGCAGTGAGCTTGAAGCGAGTTGTCAACAGTGTCAATCCCTAGCGTCAGGTGCAGTGAGCTTGAAGCGAGTTGTCAACAGTGTCAATCCCTAGCGTCAGGTGCAGTGAGCTTGAAGCGAGTTGTCAACAGTGTCAATCCCTAGCGTCAGGTGCAGTGAGCTTGAAGCGAGTTGTCAACAGTGTCAATCCCTAGCGTCAGGTGCAGTGAGCTTGAAGCGAGTTGTCAACAGTGTCAATCCCTAGCGTCAGGTGCAGTGAGCTTGAAGCGAGTTGTCAACAGTGTCAATCCCTAGCGTCAGGTGCAATGAGCTTGAAGCGAGTTGTCAACAGTGTCAATCCCTAGCGTCAGGTGCAGTGAGCTTGAAGCGAGTTGTCAACAGTGTCAATCCCTAGCGTCAGGTGCAGTGAGCTTGAAGCGAGTTGTCAACAGTGTCAATCCCTAGCGTCAGGTGCAGTGAGCTTGAAGCGAGTTGTCAACAGTGTCAATCCCTAGCGTCAGGTGCAGTGAGCTTGAAGCGAGTTGTCAACAGTGTCAATCCCTAGCGTCAGGTGCAGTGAGCTTGAAGCGAGTTGTCAACAGTGTCAATCCCTAGCGTCAGGTGGCTGACAGCTGTATTGCTATTGTTGTAAGCATGAGCAGTAGGTACCTCGATGGCGAAGGGCCGTCCGTCGCCGAGGCAGCGCACGTCCACGTCCTCGCGTCCCGCCGACATGAACTTAAGCCGGTGCTCTGCGTCCTCCACGCCCAACCTGCACACACACATATACACACACGATCACTACCAGCTCACTACTATAGACCGGCTTTTTCGTTAGTGACAGTCCCATGGTTCACGCGGGCGACGGGGACGTACTGCGGGGGTGATTACAAGAGTGCGGGCGGCGGGACCCCTGGCGGGAGCGTCAATTACACGTGTCGTCGCAAGCAGCAACTCGTGCGACCAGATACGGCTGCGCATCTCAGAACGCACACGATATTACCAAAAATGAAAAAAAAAATTGGAGGACAAAACAAACAAATTACACTGTAAAAACCGGCCAAGTGCGTGTCGGAACACGCACAATGAAGGGTTCTGTAGTTGGGATGAATTTATCCTAAGAGCAAACTTAACATTATTTGTATATAATGTATATATATAATATAGGTATATATTATAGGTATTTATTGTAGTAAATATGTATGTATGTGTATTATAAGTTTATAACTTATTTATGTACAAATTGTTCCATTTCTAACAGAGCACCTGCCATCTAATCTCTTCACCACCCTTGGTTGACTGGTAGAGAATGTCTAAGGCATTAAGTCGGCCTTTGTACTTTTTAAGTGTGAAAAGATTAATTAAATAAATAAATAAATAATAAACATTGTAATTGAAAAACATGTTCTTCCATACATTCCAACTGCAAATGTAAGTTTATACGCACAATATTGGCGGATTATTTACTATGGTATTTTAGACCATAGACTTCATATAGGTATGTCTGTAATCTTTATGTAAGTATAGAACTATTTTCTGTATCTTTTCCAAAATTTTAGGCTCAGTAGTTTCTGAGAAAAGGGTGTGGTAAATTTTCATCTGTTTTCTTTAATAACTTTAAAACTATTTATTTTAAAATTATAAAAAAATAATTTGAGACCCTCACAGTAAGCCCTTTCATTTGATATGTCACACGGTAGAGTCAAATTCATTTATAATTTGCGTATCTAACACGTCAGTGTTTGGGTCACAGCAATAGATATGTGTACAGATGTTTTATCTCACGAAAGCGGGTGACCCATACTGGTGTGTGTAAGTGTACATGCACACTGTCTTTGCGTGCGTAAGCTTGGGAGCGCCCAGTCGTGGCCGAGTCAGTAGTGCTTCTTGGTTCGCGCCAAAATCATTCATCAAATACCGTCTGCATGGAAGGTAGGAAGAAACGGAGAAAAGTTGTTCGCAGTGAGATAAGGCAAATTAATGTTCATGTTTGGTGTGTATTTATGTTGTGTGTAATGAATTAATGTATTAGTTAGTTTAATAAGAACATGTTAAACGAGATTTTAATAATGTATTATTTTAGGCTTGTCAAATGATTGCAAATATTCATAATTTTCTCAAAGGAGCGGGGCGCAGGTAGGTAGGTGCAGGCACTTTAGTCGGAGAACAATACAAACGCAGAGAATAGAATCATATTTTTTGCACAGGTTCTTGACCTTACAATATTTACCTATTATTATTACGGACTCAGATCTACATCATGTTGAAAAATAAGATGTGAAAAATAATTTCCTGTGGCTAAAGTATTTATTTATTTAACAGTTTATGTACACACATTTATACAGACAAGAAGAAAGGAACAGAAAAATACGTACAAAGGTGATGCTTATTTCTAAAGAAATCTCTTCCAGCATACCTGCGATAGGAAAGTAGATAAAGAGATGTAGACAACGTGTGTAAGAGTAAAAGAGAAAACAAAATACATAAAATCATAAACGATACACTAATATGAATATATACAAATATATATACAAACATAAAATATGAGTACATACAAATACATACATGTATACTACCAAAATAATTATCACTAAAATATATACGACAATAATGAAGCATAACATAATAAATACTAACAGCTATGACGAAGTGGAAAGAGTGTTCTTTCACTCTTCTTTTAAACACTGCAACAGTTTGGCAGTCCCTAATGTCATGCGGCTCCTGCTCCTTCACTGTGCAGGAAAGGAGTAGGAGTAGAAGTCGGTGAGTGGGGAGGGGATTTAAGGGGATTTGATTGATTTTTTGTATACTGGTAAAGAACATGATTCTCTTTACGTGATTTAAAGGAATGTTAATCGTCCTGCTCCACCTTGTATATGAAATATTTTGACATTGATTTTGAATTAATAATAAATTTACAAGATGACAGTGAAGAAGAAACTGACTCTGAAGAAGGGTCTAGTTACGATTCTACTTGAAATACTAATTTAAATAAAATATAAATTAAAAGTAAAAAAGTAAAGTAAAAAAGTTTATTAATCAAAAAGTAAAAAATCAATTATTAGTAAGAATACATATTCGGTGAGCCACAAACTAAGCGTCGCTTGTATCTCGGGGCTCAGGAGTGCGAATTTAACAAGTTTATAATGGTTACCTTATAGTTTAAGGATGTAAGATTTATCATAAGTTACAAGAGATAAGAGTTCAAATAAAATAAAACATTCGTGAGATTCTGAACACAAAATAAAAATTAAAAACAGTGGTTTTCGTTGGGCTTGTGTTATGTTGTGTGAGTGGGTGTGATGGTGTGTGTAAGAGTGAGGGGGTGTGGGGGTGTGTGTGAGTGGGTGTGATGATGTGTGTGTGTAGGTGCTATACCAAGGCTTCGGTGTCGTCGTACGATAGTTTTATAAGAGCTGAAGTAAGGGATTTCTTACAGGTGGTGGTTGGGCAGTCCCTTAGGTTACAGATTTTGCTAACTTTATTATAAGTGTAGGGATGAGAAAAATAGGTGCAGCGTCTGGCTAGTTCGGATTTGGCGTTTGGTATGGGTACTTTGAAGACACGTTTGTTTGTTATGTATCTGTAGTCAGGTCGTTTTTTTTATTTCTGCGTGGTATTTAAGCGTTGCTTGGAGAATGAAAATTTGTCGTACCCTGAGGACTTGAAACTCCTGGTAAAGTAGGTCTGTAGGGAATCTGAAAGGTTTTTTTAGTGCAACCTTGATCAGAGCCCGTTGTGCCCTCTCTAGTGTAATAAATGTGCTTTTACCAGCGCGTCCCCATATGCGGATACAATATTGTATGATTGATTGGCAGAGAGCGAAATAGACCATACGCAAGATGTCGATAGGGGTGCAATGTAACTCCGTTGCCGCGAGAAATCGCGGCACGGCGGACAGAGCTCCGGCAGGATCTCATGGCGGCATGGAGAGTGCGATTGTCGCAACCCAGCGCTGGGCACGCCACAATTGCGGCGATAAGTCCCCTCTTTGAGGAGTGGCTGGAGAGGCGCCACGGCGTCCTCACCTTCCGCCTGACGCAGGTCCTCACCGGACACGGGTGCTTCGGGAGGTACCTGTTCCGGATAAGGCGGGAGGAAACGCCCGGGTGTCACCACTGTGTGGATCGCCCGGAGGACACGGTGGAGCATACGGTGGAGGTCTGCCCGGCTTGGGCGGAGCACCGCCGTGTCCTCGCGGAAGCGATCGGCGGCGGCGATCTCTCGCGTCCGGCCCTGGTCCAGGCCATGGTACGGGGCGAGAGTACATGGGAAGCCATTACCTCCTTCTGCGAAGCAGTAATGCTCGCGAAGGAGGAGGCGGAACGCGTGAGGGAGAGGCAAGCTTTGCGCCCTCACGCCCCTAGTCGCCGCAGGAGACACCCTGGGCGTCGGGAATTGGCAGCCGATTCCCGGCCACCGTAGGCGCGGGCTTGCGGACGGCGAGCAATGGGTAGCTCGCCGTCCGGTAAGGACCAAGCCCGAGTCGACGGCGCGTTGTGTTCCATGCGCGGCTCAAAGAGATGTAAGCACTATTGACGGGGTCCGCTAGGGCCGATGCCAGCTAGGGTTGCGGGATGTTCGAAAGAGTTACCGTGGCCCCGGCACAGGCAACAGAAGGAACACGGGTGGGTTTTAGTCAGTAAAAGTCTGACACGCCCTCCCGCTCCGCCCAGAGCGGGAGAAGTCATTTGATGATTTCCCATCCACAAAAAAAAAAGGGGTGCAATCGCGGAGTTTTTTCAGAACGTGTATTAATTTTCGCACTCTGGAGGATAGTGCATAAATGTGGGTTTTATACGTTAAATTGTTGTCTATAGTTATTCCGAGATATTTAATTGTGTCAGTACGTTCAAGAATTTTACACGCGCAGGTGTGGTGAAGGGCGTTATTGTGCACCTGTGGACAATTGTGTATTTTTATAGACATAGTTTGAGAGGGGCTGGAAGCGCTGGTTTTGGAAAAGGCAATATATTTGCTTTTACTGACATTTAATGTCAGTAAGTTTATGTCTAGGGTGTGCGCTATCTGAGAGAGGCCTTGTTCCGCCAGACGGTATACCTGGTCCCAAGTACTGTCATGAAAAACTATGGCTGTGTCGTCGGCGTAGGAGATGAATTCTGCGTTGCTTATAAGTAGACTTACTACTTCGTTTATGTACAGTGTGAAGAGCGTTGGGCCGAGAATACTGCCCTGCGGAACTCCAAACGTGACAGGGAGCGAACTGCTTTGAAGACTACCTATTTTGGAATATTGGTGTCGCGATGTCAAGTAGCTTCGGAACCATTCTAGAGGTATACCCATACCCGATGCCTCTAATTTCTTTAGAAGAAGCCCAGTTGAAACGGTGTCGAATGCTTTTGCCAAATCAAGAAAAACACCGACACAGCATTCTCCATTTCCTATATGGTGGGAGATTTGATTAGTCAAGAGTGACACCGCGTCTTCAGTGGACCTTCCTCTGCGGAATCCAAATTCTCTGTCCGAGACAATGTTGTTTTTGTCTATAAAATTCACCAATCTCTTATTAACTATTTTCTCCAGAATTTTTGAGACTATACATAGCAGGGCGATAGGCCTGTAGTTTTCTGGCATGTCTTTGGGACCGCTTTTGTAGATAGGGGAGACTGCAGCAATTTTCTAGGAGTCAGGAAAGACACCTGGTTCTAGACTCAAATTAAATATGTGCGTAAGTGGTTTGATTAGGCTTTCTCGGCAGTTTATAAGTAGTGGAACTGTTAATTGATCTGGTCCCGGTGCGCTGTCTATTTTGAAGTTGTTTATTATGTTAGAGACTTCTTCTCCATCAGTCGGGTTCAGATAGAGAGATTGCGAGATAGAGTTTGGTGTTATGTGTGACTCTATTAGTGATTGGTGAGTGGTTGCAAGTTTGTCTAGGATCTTAGCAGCGTGTTTTTTCCCTACAGAGACGAAGTGCTGATTGCAGTTATCAAGCGATGTTGTTGGAGATATACAGGATGCAATTAAATGCGTTGATGTATTTTGAGAAGTATTAGTTTTGCATACGTCTTTTATTACTGTCCATAGTTTTTTAGGGTTTTTCTTGTTGGCTTCTATTTCCTGTCTGTTGTGCAATGTTCTCAGATTGCGAAGGAGTTTGTAAACGAAGTACCTAGTGTAGATTAATTGTTTTGTGTGATCATCAGGATTGGCTTTGCAGTCAAGATGAAGTTTGTCGCGTTGCCTCATGCACCTAATTAAACCAGGAGTTACCCAGGGTTGAATGTTAGCCATTCTGCGACTTATTTTAATGTGTTGTGTGTGGTTTTCAGTGAAACGTGTGATAGCGTCGTTAAAGTAGTTTAATGCCGTATTAACACAAGATGAGCTAGTAACTGGATCCCAGTTGGTTTGATTAATGTCAGCAACAACAGCGGCCCAGTCGGTCCTGGTTCTCCAGCGTTTCATGTTTTTGGGCCTTTCCGGTTTAATGGGGACACTGCATAGGGCTAGGTCGTGATCAGTAATAGATAAGCTACATACGAGACCAAAAGGTGTTGCAGGCGATTTTATACATATATGGTCAATACAAGCTCCGCATCTTGTTGCCAGAGTTATGGCGGGGGATAAACCGTGTGAGGCCATGAGGCACGCGTAGTTAGCTACTTGGCTATTACTTGGATCGTTTAAATTTAGGTTGATGTCGCCGGCCACAATGAGTGTTTTCTGGTTTTTGAGATCAGAAAGGGTGGTGTCGAGGGAGTTAAGGAAGCGTTCTGCGTTTGTGAAAGAGGGCGATCGATAAATGGCTAACAAACTTAGGTCATTGTTCGATTTTATTAGAATACTATCAGCGTCAACAAGGTAAGTTTCAGCGGTAGTAGTACTGCAACTCCATGCTGTTCTTGTGTAGACAACAATACCTCCATTTTTGTTTACTTGTTTTGTTGTTCTGTATGCGCTATATCCCTCTAGCTCCTCTATAATAGAACCGTCAGACAGCCAGCACTCGGTAAGCACGATAACGTCGATATTGGAAGCTAATCGATTAAGAGCAATTATAAAGTCATTAAAGTTTTTTTGATAACTCCTGATATTGTATGTTAGCACCTTGATATTATCTTTGGAAGCATTTAGGATACTCTTACAATTTTCAATAGACTCAACTGTGCGACATTCTATGTTAAAGGATTCGTCAAGGTCGTTGGAAACGCTAAGTAAAGCCATATTTATATATTGTAATAATGAGAAGATAAAAACCGAAACTCAATAAAGAGATCATAGGTAGAATGTGACTTTCAACTCAATCCCTCCCTGAGTCTGAGTCCTGAGTCAGTTTGAGAGGTAGTGGGGAAAATTCATTGATAAGAGGAAAAATTAAGTCAAGGCATATTGGCAGGCGGCAATACTATGTCTACATTTTAATTGAAAATAATTTAAATGGAAGAGAAGGCACAAGTGAGTATTGCTGCAGCTGCCTCTAGGACGTCGCGCTGTCGGTTGTTGTGCGCATGTCATGACATTGGTGTGCTACCTTGGATGGGCCAGGTACCAAAACAATATAGTACCTCCAGCAGCATGTTTAGATGATGTAGTAGTAAGAGAAGATTTAGAATAAAATAATTAAATTAATAAATGTGCTGTTTTATTTTTATTTAATTTCCCAACTTTTTCCTATTGTTTTTCAACGAGCGAGAACGAGCCAATAATGCTCATACAGCAAAAGTGCGTTTAGTCGTCTAAGCGTACCTAATTAATATTAACATAAATGCAGTCGTAACTAAAATTCCGAGACACACGAATGTGCGGGTCGAACAATAATAACATTATATAACATTAAGTGCGGCTCAGATAATTAAACAAAGTTATCTTTAAACTGTTCCATAAATAAACTTTTAAACTTAACAGTGGTTTGATGTGAACTAACTAACTAACTACCTACTACAACTACCGGGGTATCCGTCAACGACGAGAAAACCCCAACATCTTTTTGGTCCTTCGAGTCGGACGTCACGGCGAATCATCTCGTGAGCCGTCGTGTCTCCTCATCGGCAGAGTGCTTAACGTGGTATATCCCAGTTGCGTTAGCAAATCGGTGCTGTTGGCTTCCCACAAGCGGGTCTAACCAGTAGCATTGAGACGTTGCACATGACGTAAAGGAGGGTGAGCTACATTGAGTGCCTGCCACTAACGAACCAGCAGAGATCACGTCTACTGCTACAACAATTAAGAAGCAATCGGCGCGGATAACGTCCACGGCGATTACTACAGCGGAGATCACGTCTACCGCTACAAACAAGAAATAATCAGCAGGGATAACGTCCACTGCGATTACTTCATCTCCGAAAACTTCGTGAGTTCACACTACCTACACGCCAACCACTACCAGCCATAAGGCATGATGTTGGAAGAAGACTATCCTGAATTTGTGGAACTTATAACTAAGCAGCAAAGCAGCTACGAGAGAATCAAAAGTCTTCAAACTAACTACAAAAAGGATACTGTGAGTAGAAAAACCACAGACTACCTAAACAAGCGAATCGAAGCTTTACAATCTCTATGGGATGAATTTCGATCGAATCATGAAATCTTGAAGAAATATGAGTCTAAACAAAGAGAACATGACTACTTTAAGCAGGACATTTTCATCATAACAAGAAGCATGTTTGACGAAACAATGCAATCTATGAATCAACTACGAAACAAGTTGATAAACGAACCTGGATTTTCGGATATATCAAAACCGAAAATACTAGAAACACCCGGAACACCGCATTTGATACAACTGGAGTACACCAACAAATCGGAGATGAAACGGACAAGCACCTTTCAACGCTGTTACGTAATCAAATGTGTAACTTCAACGCCTTCAAGCGAGTGGTCTCCAAAACTAATCTGGATAGCATGACAGAGAATTGGCAACTCCAAGATCAAGTCAGTATACTACGATCTAAATGGGAATCCATCGACAAGATTCACTGGGAACTAAGCTACGTACTGCAAGGGAGCGACAAGGACTATGAAGCAAAATACGACCATTGGGAGCAAGTCTACGATAACCTAAAGGAAGAGCTAAATAGAAAAATCTTTGAAACATCTCACTACGAAAAAACAACACCACGTATGGAATTACCGGAGTTCAACGGAACTTTTAACAATTGGATCTCTTTTAGAGACTTATTCTTTGAAATGATTCATAACAATCCAACGCTGAACAAAACGCAGAAAATGAAGTTCCTAAAATCTAAATTGAAAGGTGAAGCAGAAAAGTTAATCAAGCACCTTCCTGTGAGTGCTGAGAATTATGACTCGTGCCTAGATATTATTCAGCACCGCTACGACAACAAGCGATTACTTTTCACTTCATACATAGACACACTTCTCAATCAATCATCAATCGAAAAACCGAACTCAACTAACATGAAGAAGCTGTATGACACTACGAAAGAGTGTTTGAACGGTCTAGAAAACATTGGCATCAATATTCCAGTATGGGGTCCACTTATTGTGTACTTACTATCCTCTAAGCTGGATGACGTCACTTACGGTGACTACATCAAGACCATGAAACAGTCAAGAGAGCTCCCGGACTTAGAGGAGTTTATGGAGTTCCTAGAACTGCAGTTCATAACGTTAGAAACATCCCGTAACAAAAAGAACGGTGGGAAACATAACTATTCATCCAATAATCAACATAAAAATTATAATAACAACAAGTCAACGAACTCTAAAGACACAGAAAAGTGGACAAAAACCTTCCATGCAACGCTGAGAAAATGTCCACTCTGCAAAAACGAACACACGCTGAGGCAGTGTTCTACATTTTTGAACATGGATGTCGCAACGCGAAATCAAACAACAAATAACCTGAACTTGTGCAAAAATTGTTTGTTCAGTCACGGCGGAAATAAATGCAACTCAACGAAAACATGCCGCACGTGTAACTACAAACATCACTCCCTTCTTCATGATGATACTCTGAAAGGGCAACAATCAAAGCCAACCACATCAGTGGTGGCTGAGCGAACGTCTAATCACATCAACGGTGAACAAGAGATACTCTTAACGACTCTTCAACTAAGAGTCAAGAACAAAGAAGGAGATGACGTCATCCTTTGGGCGTTACTGGATCAAGGATCTCAAGTAACCTTGGTCACAGAAAATGCTGCGCAACGGTTGAACTTACCCCGAAACAAAATGAATGCTGCGGTCACTGGCGTTGGCACTATAATGGGCAAGAGTAAAGGCATGGTAAAACTGGAATGCAAGTCTATCCACTCGGATTATACATTCCAAACCGAAGCGTTAGTCATGAGGAAACTCATTAACAATCTGCCTAACTCAACGATCAACACAGACAACTGGACGCACCTTCATAATATTAAGTTGGCTGATCCAGACTACAACATCTCTGGGCCCATCGATTTACTGCTCGGAGCAGATGTTTACTCCGAGGTGATCTTAGGAGGAATAATCAAACACAACAATGACTCGCCAGTAGCACAACACACAAAGTTGGGCTGGATACTGTGCGGTGCTACAAAGCAGTTTAACTGTCTAGTTACTCTAACAGAGCTAGACAACCTAACAAAATTTTGGGAGATAGAAGACATCCCTTCCGAACCCGAAACTACAACGGAAAACGAATTCTGTGAAAAATATTACACAGAAACAACAGAGCGATTAAGCAACGGGCGTTATGTGGTGAAGATGCCGATGAACGTTAATTATGAACAAAACCTTGGTAACTCGAAACCTCAAGCTACAGCACAATTTCTCCATTTAGAAAAGAAAATGGCGAGACAAGAACATTTCGCTAAACTTTACAGAGAATTCATCCGAGAATATATCGAATTAGGTCACATGAAACCGTTGACAGAATCTGAAAGTCGAGTACAAGCCTACCTACCACATCACGGCGTAGTAAGGGAGTGCTCAACAACAACCAAACTACGAGCTGTTTTTAACGCATCAATGAAAACAGGCTCCGGGTACAGCCTAAACGATTTGATGAAAAAAGGGCCTAATCTTCAAAAGGACATTCTATCTCTGATCATAAAATGGCGGAGCTATAAATATGTTCTAACGGCGGACATTGAGAAAATGTACCGTCAAATCCTTATTCATCAAGATCAACAATGTCTTCAAACAATAATTTGGAGAAACTCCAAGAGAGAACCACTGAGAGATATGCAGCTGTGTACCCTAACATACGGGACCAAAGTCGCACCATTCATAGCGATGCGCACTCTCCAACAGCTGGCCAAAGATGAAGGCAACGCTTTCCCTCTGGCCCAAAAGGCGCTACAAAACGAATTTTATATGGATGACGCCATCACGGGCCACCATACCATAGAATCAACAAAGCTACTGCAAAGGGAGCTAAGCGAACTACTGAAGAAAGGTGGTTTTGTTTTACGGAAATGGTCCACGAACGAACCATCTACTCTCAAAGAACTACAGATGAAAGAGAAAAGTAGCAATAGCGAATTTAACTTCAAGCAACAAGAGTTCAGCAAAACACTTGGACTCGCATGGAATGACGCAAGCGACACATTCCATTTTATTAGCGAAGCGCCTTACAACAACAAAAATGCACCATACACTAAACGCAGGCTATTGTCAGAAATAAGCAAGATCTACGATCCGCTCGGTTGGTTGGCTCCAATTACCCTACAAGCAAAACTGCTTTTTCAAAAACTATGGAGTGATAACTGTCAAAACATTGGCTGGGACAAAAATGTACCGGATTCCATAGAAAAGGAATTTTCAAATTCAATCCGATTTGCCAAACATTAAATACATAAGTCTGCCAAGATGGATAAAAAATGAAAACAACAGGGCGATCGAATTGCAAGCCTTCTGTGACGCGAGCGAGAAAGCCTACGCATGCGTTATCTACAGCCGAACTACGTCACCCGCCGGCGCGTACGAAACTACACTACTCGCGGCAAAAACTAAAGTAGCACCAATCAAAAAGAAAATTACGATACCGAGGTTGGAATTATGCGCCGCAGTTTTGCTAGCGAAACTCCTACAAAAGATAACTAAGATCCTTGAAGATTACGATCTAAGGATTACCTGCTGGACCGATTCTAAAGTCGTTCTAGCATGGCTTCAGGGAAGTCAAACTAAATACGAAAAGTATGTAACCAATAGAACCACACAAATATTAAACATAGTGCCTGCCATAAACTGGGGTTACGTGAAGACGAACGAAAACCCTGCCGATTGTGCTACAAGAGGACTCCCACCGACAAAACTGGTCAACTTTACCCTGTGGTGGGAAGGCCCTAAATGGCTTAAGGAGCAAGAAAAACAAGCCCTTATCTTTAAAGAAACGTATACCACAAACGAGGGCTTCCTAACAAACTGTTACTTGACTAATAGTACGGAACCCACGTCGATTAAAAATGAATTAATCTGTGGCGGCATCGCCACAATGGAACGCGTCACACTGACGTCACGCAAAATCCTGCATCGCGCAAACAGAGTTTACCGCGCGACTAGCATATATACAACATCCCGACATCAACCGTCGGGCAGTAGCCCACCAGACACAACACCCGTCTGGTCGGAGGATCCTCCCTTTTCTATGGAGGATGAGTGAACTTTACACCCTGTTCCTCATGCCTCTATACTGGTGACCCCGAACATGAACGTCAGCGCAGCCTTCGTGCAACTACTACAGCGTGACGTCATCAGCATCACTTCCTCGAGCTTTCGAGCAGCGAGTCACACAGCCAGCCAGCACCCACGGCTACAACGGGTATCCTGACCACCAGCATGCAGCGACCGCGCATACCTGGTCATCACCCTCAGCCTCATCAGCAACCTTGGCACAGCACACTGCACTCTCGGCCGGTCAACAAGCAGAGCCCTTCAAAACCTCTCCTGGTCGACGCCAGCAGTCAGCCTCAACCCGGCGCTGTACCACATCCAACGCACTGGAGCATAACGCAGCGCCACCCCGACTCACTGGGGGCATCTCCGCAGACAGTTCCGACTCACCGCGAACTATGCGGCACCCGGTTCCGACTCATTGGAACCTCAACTGGCCCTGGCAAGCATCGCAAGATACACGACTCAGCCCACTATCGACCTCCGGTCTCCGGAGGGGAGTGATGTGGCGGCATCGCCACAATGGAACGCGTCACACTGACGTCACGCAAAATCCTGCATCGCGCAAACAGAGTTTACCGCGCGACTAGCATATATACAACATCCCGACATCAACCGTCGGGCAGTAGCCCACCAGACACAACACCCGTCTGGTCGGAGGATCCTCCCTTTTCTATGGAGGATGAGTGAACTTTACACCCTGTTCCTCATGCCTCTATAAATCCATTCATTACTTGAGCGACATAGTAACCTAGATCGTATTACAAGAATACTCGCCTTAGTGATACGTTTCGCTGATGCATTACGAAACAAAAGAAGGTCAACTGAGTGCCATGAACTGAAGTTAAATGAAATAAACAACGCACTTTTAATGATTATCAAATCAGTGCAACAGGATTATTTTGAAAATGAAAAAAACTCTCTCAAGAAAGGCGAAAAACTCCTCAATAGAAGCAGCATTTTGAAACTTAATCCATTTTTGGACTCTTATGAAGTTCTACGCGTTGGTGGACGTCTAAAACACTCAAACTTGCCAGTGGAAACGAAACACCCCATCCTCGTACCAGGAGAGGGAAGACTAACCCAACTAATTGTTGAAAAGGCGCACCAACGAACCTTACACGGTGGAGCAAGATTAACGCTAGCTGACACCAGAAACAATTACTGGATTATCAGCGGCAATCGAACAGTCAAGAAAATACTACGACAATGCATTCGATGCCGTCGATACGCAACAACCCAAACTGAACAGTTGATGGGCAACCTTCCTAAAGAAAGGATCACACCATCGAGGCCGTTTTCACACACCGGCATCGACTTTACAGGCCATGTGGATGTAAAGATAAACAAGGGTCGCGGGATAAAAACCTGCAAAGGCTACATAGCCATATTCATATGTATGACCACAAAAGCGGTACATATCGAACTTGTTTCGGACCTATCGACGCAAACGTTCATCGCAGCACTAAAAAGAATGTGCGCCAGAAGAGGCACCCCAAAACATATCTATTCCGATAACGGAACTAACTTCGTCGGAGCCACAAGAGTTTTAAAAGAAGAGTTTCAACTATTTAAAACAAAGCTATCTTCAGAGTTCTATAAAGAGATCAACGACCTCCAAATTGAGTGGCACTTCAACGCTCCATCCTGGCCATCAGCAGGAGGCCTATGGGAAGCTGCTGTACGTTCCATGAAAGCACACCTGAAACGGGTAATCGGACAACAGAAGCTTACCTACGAACAATTTGCAACGTTTCTTACACAAATCGAAGCGTGTATGAACAGCAGGCCGCTGTGTCCATTAACGGAGGATGTAGAAGATCTAGAATACCTGACCCCTGGACACTTTCTCACGGGGAGTCCAACACTAACACTACCACTCAATGAACCGGAAGAAACGAAAGCTATAGACATCAGAAACAACTGGAAACTCATTGAGCTCATGCGTCGACACTATTGGGATCGCTGGTCGAAAGAATACCTTCATTCATTGCAAAACCGAAACAAATGGCAACAAACTAAAGAAAACATACAGAAGGGACAACTAGTTCTCGTCAAGGAAAGCAATCTACCCCCAAGCAGATGTGCTATGGGACGCGTAGTGGAACTGCACTCAGGCAGCGATAACTTAGTACGAGTAGTCACGCTCAAGACACAAAATGGGGTACTAAAAAGACCCATAACTAAACTAGCCCCGCTACCTATAAACGAGGCATGCGGAGGCACGGAGTCACAAGAAGTGAGTCCAGAAACAGAGCACGGCAAGCAAAAGAAAGGGACTAACAAAACTCAGAAAAGGGTAAATAGCTTGCTTATGATGGTGTTACTAGTAGTGTTTACAACGCTAACATGTGGACTAGCAGCACCCCCGCAGCATTTTAAAATAACTCGATTATTAGAAAACCAACCAGTTTACTTTGACCCCGTCGGAAATATCCAACTTATTCACGATGAATGGAAACTTCTGGTATACTATAACCTGACAACATTCTGGCAAAGTACGACAAAGGTAGAGACATTTGTGAATCGTATAGCTCAACTATGTGACACGATGCCTAATGAGCCATGTCACTCTACGACACAACAACTCAAATTCGAAATGAACCAGCTGAACGAGTATAACATATTGTTACGGTCTCAACATCAACAACGAAGGCGACGTGGCTACGTCAACGGCGTAGGAAATCTCGCACGAGCCCTGTTTGGTGTCCTTGACAGCGATTTCGCCGAAAAATATGCTCAGGACATAGAAAAAATCAAAACGAACGAACAATATCTATTACAGCTGATAAGAAATCAGACAATGATAATTGAGGCAGAAAACAACGTCATCAAGAAAAATGAAGACTTTGTAAAGATGCAATTGGAAGCAATTCAGCAATTCATGAACGAAACGAAATACAACACGGCAGTGATAGAAAACAGATTTCAAATAATGAAAACAATGAACCATGTCAACGCTGGGGCGTTAACTGCTGGCTTACTTATCTCAGTATTGAGAAGAAACCAAGAAATGCTCCTAAGTGCATTGACAGACATCGACAGAGGCAATCTCGATATGAAATTATTGACACCGGAGCAGCTATCTGAACAACTCAATTACATTGCCGGTATTATACCGAAAAAGTTAACGTTACCCATCAAAAACAGCAATGGAGCTAACATAAAAAATATTTACAAAATTATTTATGTTAAAGCCCGGCTCACCGAACAGTACCTACTCTTCGAATTACATATTCCGTTACTAAGCGATGACGAGTATACATTGTATCGCAATATAGCTTTATCTAGACATCAAATTGCTAACCAATGTCAGGCGATCGAGACAACAACACAATATATTGGAGTCAACTTCGTAAAGAACACCTACATACAGATGGAAGAGGTTGATCTTCAGCAATGTACAACAATGACGGCTGGCAATCACATCTGTCACGCTTCTACAACTATCAGCAACTTGCATGGAGCCACGGCCTCTTGCGAAGCTAAAATACTAAGCCAAAATGTAAATAACATAACATGTGATTGGATACCACAACAATGCTCTGACCAGTGGATAAAATTGCAGAGACCAAACATATGGCTGTATAACTGCGTCAATGAGTGTACAACTCGCATTGTATGCGAAAATCGAATTACAACAACAATTATAACAAAGGCGGGGCTCCTTGCCCAGCTGAGGTCAGGATTGCATACTTCAGCACAAAGACGCTACAATTTATTCGCATAACGTTTTTAGTAGCAGCACCAATATTGGAACTACCCTGGAGGTGCCTACTATTGACTCACCAAATGATATGTGGAATACGGTCAAAACCACAAAGATTGTGCTTCCGCTGCTAAACTTATCTAGTGAACACAGGTTATTAGATGACCAGATAACCTCACAAAAGCAGCGAGAGAGCCTACCTAACGACCTAACTGCCCACGACATCGGTAACTACGCTATAAGCACTTTGCTGGTGGGAGGAATCGTCGCCGCTATAATAGTTTGGCGAATAAGAAGATATCTTCAAGCGCGTAAGAAGAGCAATATCCATACCAACAAGAACAAGACTCGAGAGAGGACAGAAGATATAGAACTAAAGGAGATTCCCGCCTACGCTCAAGTACGAGGTGGCCATGCAGCAATTGGAACAAGATTCAAACTATGATTAATTATTTAAGAATAATTTCTTGCTTATTGTTTTGATTGCTTTTATTTGTTTTATAACATTTGTATAACTATTTAACTTGTAACGCAAGTTTAGTCATCTGAGTACGTATATCTTTCCCTCGGGAGCATGTACGAGCCAATAATGCTCATACAGCAAAAGTGCGTTTAGTCGTCTAAGCGTACCTAATTAATATTAACATAAATGCAGTCGTAACTAAAATTCCGAGACACACGAATGTGCGGGTCGAACAATAATAACATTACATAACATTAAGTGCGGCTCAGATAATTAAACAAAGTTATCTTTAAACTGTTCCATAAATAAACTTTTAAACTTAACAGTGGTTTGATGTGAACTAACTAACTACCTACCTACTACAACTACCGGGGTATCCGTCAACGACGAGAAAACCCCAACAGAGCGAGAACAAGTAATAATAACCACTTATTCAACCAATAATAAAAGTACTTACTTCATGAAGGTCGATACTTAGATTTTATGGAATAGTTGTAAAACTGTTAGTTTGTACTAATGTTCGTTTGACAGTTAAGTAGGTATGTTGTCGCAATCCTTTTTACCTAGGCGACTGGATTTAAAAGGAAACGATAATGTTAAAATTGAAAGCAACTATATTTTAAAAGTTTATCAAAAATGCCGAACGAGAGGGTAGGAGGTAAGGCCGGTCAAAGGTCGGACCACGTAGGAGGCCGTCAATACCGCACTCTCCTGCTCGGTGCCGGTCAGTGACGTCGGTGATGGCTTCGGAGTCAGTCCAGCAGGTGGTCCAATGGTGCCAGGCGCCGGTTCAAAGGGTGCCTTCCAGTCAGCCAGCTACGCTGATCTTCAGCCGTATAGAAGTTCCCAGTACGGGAAAAACACTAGGCACTCACTAATTACTTAAATAACGAAGTATATTTATATTTTGATAAAGTTACTAGGTTACCTAGTTACTAGAATAAAATTAATATGGAGTACGAGGAGCAGAGGTAGGTACTGTTCAGAAAAGTTAGTACGCGTGGTTCCTCGATAGCCGATCGACTGTCCTGGCAGCTGCCGCGGAATCAATGCGCTCGCGGTTGATGTGGTAGGTGAAAGGAAGGGATTTATGAATATATATAAAACCGCGCGTCAAAAGAAGTTGCGGTGTCCGTTTGTTCATAATTTAATATTTTTTTGCATCATAGATAATTTGTTGCATAGATTATTTAGCAGCCTTAATATTTATAAATTAAGTAGGTAAGTAAATCGTGACAATGTACCTACATAACCTCAAATATTGTTTTCATTGTAACATTTTTACCTGATTGTCAAATCAAACCACATTTTTACAGTGGCATATTTAAGACTTATTCGATAATTTGATATGATTCACATCACTATACATCATGTGATAAAAAATTTGATTGACAGGTCTTCACATGTATGGAGCGTGTTCATTGTTCTTTGTATGGGACCAATCTGGAAGTATATCATTTCAAATAAAAAACGAATTTTTCAAATCGGTTTATAAATGACGGAGGTCTGAGGTAACAAACATAAAAAAATAAAATATAACCGAATCGAGAACCTCCTTTTTCCTCCTTTTTCCTCCTTTTTTGAAGTCGGTTAAGAAGTACAAAATAAAATAAAGATGCCGAATTGAAGCGAATGAAATATTATATGATGGGTGCTCTCGTGTAACCAAATTTGTTTTTAATCAATATTTATACACGGGCAAAAGTCGTGGGCACAGATCGTTTTGTGTAGATAACATTTTTGAAATTCTAATAAAAGTAAACTTCAATTTAAAAGGGTTCTGTTTTTCATTTTTTATTTTCGATGTCTGACATTTTGTTCAGCGGAAGTAAATCAAGATATATTTTATGAGAAATCTGCAGACTCATCTTTGACAACGCAAAGTGAGAGTTAACATGCTTCTTCTTGGTAAGCTCGCTCCATCGTCGACTTTGTCTCTGTCATCTCTGACCTAGACTAGTCAAGAGCAAACCTATCTTAAATAAAAAAAATTAAAAAAAAATACCTTGTGCGGCCCCACCTTTCCCCGCTAGGACCATGGGACTGTCACCAACGAAATTGTCGGCGTACTGCTCACCTGTAGAGCGCGGCGATGGGCTGGCAGATGATCTGCACGGAGGAGTGCATCATGCGCACGCCGCCCACCAGCCACGGCGTCTGCGGCAGCGCGCGGCTCAGCTTCACGTACCTGCGACACACTCTCACTCACCCGTAGAGCGCGGCGATGGGCTGGCAGATGATCTGCACGGAGGAGTGCATCATGCGCACGCCGCCCACCAGCCACGGCGTCTGCGGCAGCGCGCGGCTCAGCTTCACGTACCTGCGACACACTCTCACTCACCCGTAGAGCGCGGCGATGGGCTGGCAGATGATCTGCACGGAGGAGTGCATCATGCGCACGCCGCCCACCAGCCACGGCGTCTGCGGCAGCGCGCGGCTCAGCTTCACGTACCTGCGACACACTCTCACTCACCCGTAGAGCGCGGCGATGGGCTGGCAGATGATCTGCACGGAGGAGTGCATCATGCGCACGCCGCCCACCAGCCACGGCGTCTGCGGCAGCGCGCGGCTCAGCTTCACGTACCTGCGACACACTCTCACTCACCCGTAGAGCGCGGCGATGGGCTGGCAGATGATCTGCACGGAGGAGTGCATCATGCGCACGCCGCCCACCAGCCACGGCGTCTGCGGCAGCGCACGGCTCAGCTTCACGTACCTGCGACACACTCTCACTCACCCGTAGAGCGCGGCGATGGGCTGGCAGATGATCTCCTGCACGGAGGAGTGCATCATGCGCACGCCGCCCACCAGCCACGGCGTCTGCGGCAGCGCGCGGCTCAGCTTCACGTACCTGCGACACACGCTCTCACTCACTGACTCGACCCGTCATCTGCCGATCTATTCTGTAAAATCTCACCGGGAAAACTAATATAAAGTGAGCTGTCAACAGTGTCAGTCCGGTAGAGATCAGGTGGAATGACAAATCACTTCCCCTTAGTTTGCACGGTGAGATTTTTACAGAATAGGCCCGCTGGTGTTTACTCAAAATAATTATACTTTTAGGATTCATTTTTTTGTTAGGTTGCTATTATGGTCTATAGATACCGACATTACTACTCGACGTGTGATAGCTACCTGCCGCCGAGGTAGAGCGGCGCATGCGTGCATACGACGCTGACGCAGGCGGGGCGCGCACGCACGGGCGGCGCGGCGTGCAGGCCAGCGCGCGTGCGCAGCGCTGCCAGCGTGGCACCCGCCAGCGCCTGCTCCACGGAGCGCCGCGTGAACTCCACGCCGAAGCGCCGCCCCGCCGCGCGCCGCGCACTGAACAGCCCCGGGGACAGCGCCTTCAGCACCTCTAGCTCCTGCACACACGTGGTACATAAGACCATGATCGATCACCTTAAATCTATGTCCGTAGGTGTGCCCGTGGCATCACGGCGGGTCCTATCTAAATACCGGCGCTGCGGTATTTATTTTTAAATATCGCAACATTATGCTGAGATAGGAGCCTATGTGGATGATGTTATAATAATAACTTCCTGTCACTGTAATTTACATAGCCACGCCCTCCCGCTCCGCCCAGAGCGGGACAAGTCATTTGCTGATTTCCCATCCAAAAAAAAAAGGTAGTGGTATTCGAATTTGTGTGGGGTAGGTACCACAACTAAAAAGTGAAAAATAAAAACTTTTCACAAAAAAAAAAACAACCGACATCCAAAAAAAAAACACTACAAAGTGAAAAATAACTTTAATTTCGGAAGTCGGTGGCAAAAAAACGAAAATACAAAAGCAGACACCGAAAAATATTATTCACTTTGTAGTGTTTTTTTTTGGAACATTCTTTTTATCGATTGTTGTTATTGTGGACTGTATTTGGTTTTCTTCTTGGCTTGAGGGGTGGAGGAATGAAAGACTTCTTGATTTTCTTCCCTTTATTCTTCCTTGTGGTTCTTCTAGTAGAGCTGGAGGCCGACTGTGTCCTACCAGTTTTTTTTTTTTTTTTCCTAACAATGGCATCTCGTAGTTGGCCAAGAGTGGCCGTGACTACTTAACCGGTCAATCCTGTGGCTGTCTTAAGCTAACTCAAAGCCTCCAGCCAGGGGCGTGTTACTTACAATACTAAGTGACTGCGCGCTAAGGGCACCCCCTGTGGGGTACGAACCTCGGCTTAGGGCGTCACTGGGGGGACAGCAAGTTGGGACAGGCTGGATCAAACTTGGATAATTATTATTATCTGGGGAATTTAAAGCTACAGGCTCAGCTTCGGCGCGGGCTGGGGCTTCTTCGAGCAAGGGTCGGGGGGAATTATTAATTCGGGGTTTTCGCGCTGGACCTCGGCGGCGGGGTCGGAATGTCGGTTTTTTGTATTTGTATACTGTACTAGAAGCCCTATTGCTTTCCTGGAGGAGAGTAATAGGGTCGTCTGGGTCTAACAGTGTATGCCTCGGACGGCGAACTTTACTGATGTTGGAGGGGGTATAATTTGTGGCCTTGACAACTAGGGGGTTGCGATGTTTGGCGGCGGTATCAAAGTAACGCTTGGATTTACGTTTCATGAATTGGAGGATGGTGGGGACTTTGAGATCGAGATGGAGGATCTCGTTCCGGACATAGAAAGGGGATCCCGTGATCGAAGGGATAGGCTTACCGAACATGGAGATTGGTCGGGGGGGGGGGGGGGGGGGGGGGGCTATGGCGCGGTTTTGAATAAAGAACCGCTTGACTTTTGTCGGGATTCACTTCAATTCTCCACTTCCTGAACCAGTCGCCAAGTTTGTTGACCGCTCTTTGGAGAGTGAGAGAAATCGAGGCTTGTTTAGTGCCTGAGCAGTAAATGGCCGTGTCGTCTGCGAACAGAGCCAACTGTGCCTTTTTGCTCCTGGGTATGTCGCTGGTGAACAGCGTGAAGATGAGGGGGGCAAGCACAGAGCCCTGGGGGACGCCTGCGCGGATAGGGTGGGGGGAGGATAGTGCTCCTTCGATGCGATAGCGGAAGGTGCGGTTCGACAAGAAGTCTCGTAAGATGAGTACGAGACGGTCCGGCACACCGAGTTGGTAGAGCTTATATAATAAGCCGTTGTGCCAGACTCTGTCGAACGCTTTCGCTATGTCGAAGTATATAACACCCGTCATCATGCCACGCTGGAAGCCAGCGCTTATGTGTTCGATGATGCGGTGGGCCTGATGCACACAAGAGTGCTGGGTTCGAAAACCAAACTGTTCGTTTGGGATGAGGCCTTTTGTTTCGGCATAGTCTCTGAGACGCTTATAAATAAGTTTCTCATAGACTTTGCCGAGGACATTGAGCAGACTGATGGGGCGGTAGCTCGAGGGCTCAGATTTGGGATTTCCAGGCTTGGGGATGCCGATGACAGTGGCCTTTTTCCATGCATCTGGGAAGATGTTATTGCTCATGGCACCATTGAAGATGGTGGTCAGTAGCATTATGAGGTGGGCAGGGAATAGTTGTATTACCCTGTTTGTGATACCGTCTGAGCCGGGAGCTTTACGGGGCTTTAAACCCTTGATGATATCGTGCACTTCGTCTGGAGTGACGGGAGGCAGAGGATAGTCAGGGTTTTCAACGGGGGGAAGGGAGGCTCTACGTTCGACTTCAGCGTCGACTTTTGACAAGTGAGCTTGGTCTACTGGTTGAGAGCTGGGAGAGCATTGAGCCTCGAGGCTGTTGGCTAGGCATTCAGCCTTGTCTGCATCGTCGAAAGCGATGGTCTTGTCAGGGCGGAGTAGGGGGGGCATGGAGACTACTTCTTTGGACTTTAGTTTCCTTTGGAGTTCCCAGAAGGCCTGATGAGTGGGCTCTAGGTCGCTTAGCATCCTGTCCCAGCCAGCGGTACGCAGCTCCGCTAGGCGTGTCTTTACAGCTCGCTGTAAATGGCGCATATGGGCTTTGTTCGCAAGGCAGGGGAAGTTGCTGTATGCACGGACAGCCGCGTTCTTCTCGCGCAACAGTTCACGCACATCGTCCGGCAATCTCCAGCGACGGTCATCGTCCGCTGGAGTTACCTTTGAACAGTCGTTCAGGACTGATTGTACGTGCTCAGTGAGCGAGTCGATCGCGGCCGTCGTGTCCGCGACAGAGTCGAACTGATCAGGGATGGAGTCCAAGTGATGGGAAGAAGTGGATTTCAGGCTTTTGCTTACTTTCCTCCAATCTGTGAAGTCCT